>CM021104.1:658343634-658378619 GCA_007115665.2 Sequoiadendron giganteum
GGCCCTAAACTCAATGTGAATATGTAAAATACATATTACAACACTAAATTAAAACATTATTAAGTTCATTTTAATATTAATTCCTAAATTAAGTGTGAAAAAGGGATACTTTTTCCTCCACTACACTATATATTAGTAAAATATTCAAAATTTAAACTATAGAAAGCATTAAAAAGTTATTGAAATAAATCAAAGTTTTAAACTACTAGACTATTCTGATAAAGAAATTCTACGCTACTAAATTATTCAAAACATTTCCAATGAATGAACTTCCTAAGGTAAAATGTTCCACTAATTTTCTTTCTACAAAATGCAATGCTTCAACACACATTGAATAATACACATAATAATATAAATGACACTAGACAATATAAAATAAACTATCATGCAGGTAAAAAATAAAAACTTTACTTCATTTATTGAAAATAGTTACTTCAAAGAAACATAATAATTCATAGTAATAATATAAATTAAACACTTATCTACAAATCGTTATTTTTATTCCCCAATTGAGGGGCCAAATCTTTGGAGGATAGAACTAAGAACTCATAGTATCATCACATATATTTCCAATTTTAATAAAATAGAGTTTTATTTATTATTGTTATGCATTCGTAAAATTTTATGTAGAAATAAACATCATAAATCTATATATTATTTTTTGTACTTGCTAATTCTTATGATTCGGTATCATGTAGTTCATGCACACTTGTTTAATTTTTTTAACATAAAATCATAAATACTAGTCTAATTATAATCAATACAAATGTTTGTTTCTTCATCAATAATAAAAAAATAAAAAAATTGAGGAAGTAGACATCCAATAGGATTATTCTTCTCACATAAATTTTTGGATCATGGGTAGACCATGTTGTACAATCTTCCACTACTTCACCAAATAGGAGATAAGTGTGATAAAATAGGGTATTCCTTTATATTAACATAATTTCTCCAAAACTTCCTTTGCAATAATTCTATGATTGTGTTTGAGTTTTGGAGCTTTTTGAGATTTGTGCATCCATTTCCACTTTATTTAAAGTTTGTTTAATAGATTTGGATAATCTTTTATTACCTTGTTTCATAAAAAAAAATGCTTCCACCAAGATTGTTAGTATTGAAATCATTTTTGACACATAATAAAAATAGAAATTCCAATAATTCATCATGTAATCAAATTAATACTGTAGACACCTAAAAATGTCCTAAGCATATCACACATCTTGATTTCACTTACTAACATCATTTTCCCTCATTATCACCTTATTTCTTCTATTTAATTAAATAATGTCCAATTGTTTAGTTAAATTCAATTTATTCTCCTATTAATCAAATAATTAAGGCTATTTGATTAATTCATCATTTTCATACTAATTTTCCCTTTTGATAAAATAATTCACAATTATTTAATTAAAATTATTAATTCCTCTCATCCTCACAATTAAATTATTTTCATAATTGTTTACTTAACTAATTTTCCTCTAATCCTCCAACTTGCACAAAGAAGATCTAACTCAAGTTCAAATGCTTCCCTCCAATTCAAAATATCTCCAACCTCTTCTCCATGAAATAAGGGATATTTTGGGCTCTCATGAATTATGAACCATTCATCCTCCTTGATCCACACACATCTCCTTGATCTTCTCTCATCCATTGATTTCCATTTTTTCAATCCTGAACATTGATCATAATTCCTAAAATCTATAAAACCAAGCCTTTTCAACATGAATTGATATTCACAATCCTCATAAGAATCCTTACTCTCTAAAATTATTGAGTCATTAATTAACCATTTTAGAGCCTATTTTGTGAATCACATCCTCTCATATCAAGCTTTTGCAACATGGATTATGTACAAATTGAGCAATCCACATCACAATTATGCATCAATCCATAATGGGATTGAAGGTTTGCACTTTTAGTTTGGTTAATTGCTTTGATTTTAGTTAAATTCTTTAGATTAACCAATTTGAATGTCTAGCAAATGAATTTCATTGAATATGGCTTGCTTTGATCTTAATCTTGTAGATTCTTAATGTTTTTAAAATCTATTTGCTTCAATTATTCTGCTATTTGATCATTCATGCCAACCATACAACATTTTGACACGCTCGATGGGACCCACATCCATGTATTAATCAATTTTCTTGAGTTTTATCAACCTTGCATGTTGCAAAGATAGTGCAACGCTTTTGTAGAGACAATGCAAAACCTTTGTGAAAGATTGATACCTTTGCAAATCAATGCTCGACGCTTATGTCAGAAGGTCAAGACCTTTGTCAAAAAATCCACGCCTCTATTCTAACTATTCTTTATTTTTTGTAGGATAGTACAATTCCTTTGCATAAATCCTAACACCTTTATTGAAGGCTGATGCCTTTTTTGATCGACAGTGCAACACCTTTGTCAACTAAATTGCACTTTTATTTTGTTAAACTTTTGCAATTGAATTTGAGATCTTTATTTTGACTAACCCTAACATTTCTCTATTTTTCCTAATTAAATATCTATCATAATTAATAGTTTGCAGCATTGGTGATCGATGGGAAAAGATTGAAAAAAAAATTACTAACATTTTTGGTTGTAGGTTTTGATTAAATTTAGGATTCACACTTACTTTTGGTGCATAAAATTGACTCTCGCATTTGAATTTAGTGCATTTAAATTTAGAACAACACAACTATAATTTTCCCTTGGTGTATTTAAAAAGAATAACAAATTGTACACTTCATTTTGGGTTTAACAAATGAACAATACAACTTTCACTTTATTTTGGTGCATCTTAAAAAGAACAAGACAAATCTCACATTTGATTTTAGTGCACTTAAAATGAATTGTTTGATGTGTTTGGTGAGTGAATGTGTATGTATTCTCTTTCCTTGTACCTAGGAAATTAGAAACACCATTCATTTGCATTATTGTTTATGCACCTTGAGGTATTATGTTGTGTATGCTCTCCCCTCACAACTCCTAAGAAGGATCTTGGGGGTCAAAAGCAACATCATTTTCATTTATTTCAAGTAGGATACTTTATTTGGGGACTCATCACCCCATGATTTGATCTCAATCACATTTCTTGACAGGGTATATAAAGGGGGAGAATGAAGGTTGTACCCCAAGGAGTAGCTCGTGTCCTTCAATCCAAGCCTCATGACCCTCACTCCATCGAGACATGTACACATGATGAGAAGATAGGAAACCCCTCTCAATTCGGGCATATTGGATGAGCTCTCTATTCACGGTAGACCCCTACTAAAAAATTGTAAAATCTAGAAGCCTAAGAGCCATTTGTGAACCGTTAGCTTAAAGTGGTGCAATGTACACGTATTAATATGTGAAGTTACTCACTATGTTCCAACCTTTGTTGAGGTGATTGATATTCCTTGTTAGGATGTTTTAATTTCAAGGTGAGATGTGCCAAGGTGGTACATGACCTTGGTATACTCTAGTCATCCATTCATTGGACAATATTTTGGAGCGAGCCTACTCTAAGATGATAATTCTGATCTACCACTAAAATAGGTTGTGTATCTTTGGTATGTCTTTATTGTAAATATACTTGTGATACCAATTAGCATGGTATTGTTGAAGAAGACATGCAAAAATCTTCCAAACAACCTATTAAATCAGTCCTACATGTTGTTTTGCTATTTTTTTATCATTTTCTAGATCAATTAAACACAAATCAGACATGAAAAATTTAAAACCCTAGGTCAGACTTACAAAAATTCAACCTATAAACATAAGCGATGCCTTTGTTTTGATAACGAGACACCTTTTTTTGAAAATCGGCGCTTCTATTTTTATCAAAATAGTGCATTTGTTTGTATCTCGGTGCTTTTGCACATCTTGGCACCTTTGTTCTAGAGAAAACAACAATAATTGCATCTCGATGCCTTTGTAAAAAATAGTGCAACAACTTTTTCTGTAACATAACACATTTGTGTGTCAGTGAAAATAAAGAACCATAGAAATTTCCAAATTCTAAATTTTGACCAACAAACATTAGAAGACCTAAGATTTATGCAAAACAAACTTGTAGCAGCTATCCTGATCATTTAAAATAGTAGCAAAATTTAATCTCTAGCCCACTTTGGACTTGTCTAAAATGCCTTTGGTCATCATTAGATCAACTCAACACCATCAAAAAATAAAAAAATCCATTCAAAATAAACAACCTAAAATTGACATAGCTCACTTTTGGTTCAAATATATATCATCATCCCCTAGTTTAGCTCTTTTCTTGGAAAAGTATCCTCTTTCAAGTACTTAGTTGAATTAGTATCAAACATTGTGAATTAACTTGATTTGGAGTCATTAGTCTACTCCCAAAGTTTTTGAATCTCATTATCATCCTCTTTAGCTTGGACTCATCGATCTAGTACAAGAAAGGATCATCTCAAACACATCTTACACAAGAAATTTGATCAAAATAAACTTTGTCAAAAATTCAAGGTTTCATACCCTCCATTCATCCAAACAACATTCATCATTGGTCCAAAAAGGTTTAAGGTGTCTTTACTAGTTTGATTTGAGGCAACTGAAATATCCCAACAAAAACATCTTCATACAATTTCAAACATCCATGTCTTCTAGGGATACTCAAGTTTTATGGTCACAACAAGATATCAATACTAGGAAAACATGGAATCAAATCCTACTGGTTCAAAGACCCCCCACCACAACACATACCATTGAGAAAACATATAGAATGCCCAATATCGATCCTAAAGGGTATGAAATTCCTTTTCCAACAAAAATGCAACCCAACCTCGTCGAAGTTGAAATAGTCCATATAGTGGATGGCACTAATAAACCCTATAAATTTACTCCTGAAGAGATATTGGAGATTTCACAAGACGAATCTCTTGGTAGCGCAATAGAATCTATGCTAAATCTTGATCCAAACCTATACATGTTAAGACTCACACAAGGTGGTGCTAAACTCTCCATGGATTTTGATCAAGTTAGGGACATAATCTTTTTAGATTTTGCAGCAAGAAAACATCCATTAGAAAGTCAATTCTTGGTGCATAATATCATTGAATAAATACCAAATCTTCCTTCCACAAATATACCAAGTAATCTGATAGTCATTTTGCAAGGAGTGGATCCAACAAACTTCTTGAATCAATATGTCAATCTGTTATATCACTCGAGGTCTAGAGACTCCAAATAATCTAGGCTTTCAAAACACAAACATCTACCAACATAAACAAACTAACCTAATCCCAATATTACAAATCTAAACATGATAAACTATGGGATGAATCCATTCACATATCCACCTTCACAAAATATACACTTAAATGATCCTAACATACAACAACATCAACATCAACAACAACAACATCAAATAATTCAACAAAATTTCATGCAACAACAATAATATCAACTAAAATCTTCTCAAAATATCATTCCATAACATCAATACACTTCACAACATCCTTAATATCATCAATACATTGCCTCACAACAATAATAGAACATTGCTTAACAACAACAATTGCTTGCACAACAAAATCTTCAAGAAAATCCCCAACATGGATAATACATCTAACAACAAACAAATCCTCAATACATTCATCATCAACAATTAAACCCTTCATAAAAAAAATCAACCCCCAAATTCAATGTGGATCTCATAATGCATCTCCCAAACCTCATGACAATTATCAAACGGGTCCCCTAACTCAAAGCAATCTACAATATCAAAAGGGTCCACAACCTCAAACTCCATATAATCCATATGACATGAATGTTCCTCCATATCAAGATTCAAGTCAATACTCCACTTAAAATGCACCATCAAACATTCCTTCTACAAATATAACCTTGCAAATTCAAATTTTGGCACAAAAGATCCAACATATACAAATGAGAAAGATAAAGAAAACTTCTGTCATCCAAGACTTGTGTCCTTATCCATTTGACAAAAGCATAACAATGTTACCCTTTCCCTCAAACTTTGACATTCTGAAGTTTGATAAATACAAAGGACATGGTAACCTTAAAGAGCACATAAGAGAATTTTGCATAGCTTGCATAGAGGTATCTTATGCACCTCTTTCCAAATGGTTTTGGTGGGAAAGATATTGAATGATTCTCACATCTACCACTTGACATAAAAATATTTCAAGAAATTATAGATCAATTTGTAGCTCATTTCTCCTACAATATTGATGCTGAAATCACCTTGGAAGAACTATACACACTAAGACACAATAAAGGGGAAGCCTTTGCCTCTTTCCTACAAAGATGGAGACACAAGGTGGGCAAGTGAAAATGGATGATACTTGAGAAAGAAAAAGTAGAGATAATTTCAAGTAATCTAAACACAAATATCGCCTTCCAATTACACATGCAATGTGTATTAACATTTGAAGAACTCATCTATAAAGGTATAAACATTAAGAGAGCACCCATTGCTAAAGGATCAATACAAATCTAGAAGGACAACCTCTAACCTATTAGTTCAAGTGACAAACCTTGTATATGGGCCAAAAATAAGAATGTGACTAATGATGCTGTGGTGGATGCAAAATTTGTGATAAATACACCATCTAAATCAAACACAGAACAAAATTACCAAAAGAATGTCTAAAACCCTAATCCTCCACGAGGACCACCACCAAGACCTAACAATATTCCTCGGTGAAAATTCACTCCCTTAGGGGAGCCCGTTGAAAAAATCCTAACTAAATTGATCCAATCGAAACATATTCAGCTTCTTGAGTTCTGATATTATCATGAACCCTAAATAAAGCCCTCATGGTATCATGACAATGGATTTTGCCAATATCTTAGAACAAAAGGTCATACGACACAAAATTGTGTTAAGCTAAAACATCTCATCTAAGATCTTATCGATCAAGGGGAAGTAAATGTTGATCAACAACCTAGGAACTCCTAAAACAATGACTTGGTAATCTATAAAAGTCCAATGCCTAATCATGGGAAAGCTAAGGATGCCAAAAATACTAAAACATATAACAATGTGAATTATGCCTATGATAATATGGTAGGACATATTTAGAGATCCGATGAGTATGCCAATACTACTCATTCTTCACAAGATGAGAAATTAGACATGTATCAAGATACTTTCCTAATCTACGATCGAGATCAATCAACATTGTCTAACAATGTTCTATATCCAAATAAAGGCATTAAATATATCTTAAATTGTAACATAACTCCCTCACGTGACTTGATGATTAGACATATTGAATAAGCTCCAATGTGAAAAGAAGCCTCTAACACCTCATTTGAATCCTTTAAGACTACTCAGGAGTCTTCCATCCATATTTCACCATTAACCCAAGGTTCATGTGAAGAATATAATCCTAATTATAACGAAAGTTGCTCCGAGCTGAGTCAAGATGTGCATATGGTGCACTTACCATGCAGTAAAGGTTGTCCTAGGTCAGTTCTATATGGTTCCAATTATTTGGAATGATCATGTGGAGTAGACGTGACCATTTGTCAAATGTACATAGAGTTGTACTAGAAATATTGGTGTAGGTGTAGGTGCATGTGCTTCCCATGTGTATTCCACACACAAATCAATTATAATTTCAAGAGCTAGTAATTCTATTGTCAAAGTTAAACTATAGAATGTTATAACTATGTAGCTTGAATAAAGAATGCACATGTAGATTTATTGCAAAAAAATATTAGAATTTATGATTGCACAAATATACATGAAGTCATTTTAACAGAGTGTCATATCCATTCAAAAATTATATTGGTTGTACATGCAATGAAAGATTACATCATGATATAAGATAATTATGATTTGTTGTGTGGGAGAAAAAATTTCACAAAATTGTGCATAATCATTCACCCTTTCCTATAGATAAATTGTCTCTATTGTGTCTTTTACATAATAAAGAACTTAACTAACATTGATCTAAAGTACCACCAATTATACTGAACAATTTTGTGGTTATGTTTAGATCACTTTTCCCAAGTTCTTATAGAGTGGCATCCTTATTATGTTGGAATAATCCCCAAAGGTGCTAACACAAAAATTGGGATGAGTTGCACCCTTTTTAATAGAGTGGTTTCCTCATTATGTTGGTAAATAACCTAAAGGTGCTAGTGTGGAAAGTAAGACTAGTTGAGTGTGAGACATGACTATGTGATGTGTGTTTATACTAATGAAATATATTTTAAGTCAAATATTTATGAATCCTTACAACTATTAAATACTTGAAGTTGTAATTTTTTTTATCTAAGAGCTAGTCAAGATCTATATTGTATTGATGTGGTTGTAGTCCAAATCATATTCCTAACTATACATCCTCACAAATGTTGAGGGATAGTTGTCTCTATAATTTAGTATTAAGAGGAGAGGGTTTAGTTGAGCCCATTCATCCTTGTTATATTTATATCCAAGATACATGAAGTACAAATTATTACATAGCATCAACTAACCAATGATTTGAAAAATAATGTTTCTAGTTAAAGAAGTGGCTCATTGGTAAAAATATAAATTTATGTTGTGAAATTTTATGAAAAAATACTATTCAGAAGTGTGGTAATGTTTTTTTCTATCATGATTTGATTCAAGTGTAGTCAAACATAGATCTCAAACATTGGAGTGGAGTTGTGAAGGCTTCGTGTGCTCGTAGTCTTGATGAGAGATGTAAGATTCCAATATTAATGTGAGTTTTGTGTACTATAAGTGTGGATCTATATAGGCTTGAAATGTATAAAATTTACCTAAGGAATAATTGGATGTTCCAATGAAGTTTTTTGCAAATTTCATGATTTGTATAGATAACCTATAAAAGGTATTGTTTCTCTCTAATTTTGTGTACAAAGTGAATCTTGTCAAACTCAAAGTGGGAGAGATGAAATAGGTTGTTTAATTTGAAAGGGATGGAAAGAGTATCTTCTTTAATAATTTGACTTAAATTCTACTAGATTCCAATATTACAACTAGTTTGTTGCCATCTTTATCGTGTGTGTGAATAGTTTGGAGGAGTGTAATTCCTATGCATTATCTATATTTTAGTTTGATAGTATGTGTATTGATTATATGTGTTCCAATGTTTGGATGAGAAACCTAAGAATCCACAAGGTTTCTTTTAAATGGGATACTTTCAATGGCCACCAACCTATTGATGTGTAGAGCATCACTAGTTACCATTGAGGTTCCTCCAGGTGAGTGTAATCATGATCTCCTATGAATAGTTAGACCTCATAAGAGAATAAGACATAAAAAAATGGTGTAGCATAATGATTTAATAAAGTCACATCAACGTATTATTGAGATTCAAAATATAGGACTCCAAATCATTTGGAAAGAACTAGCATCATTAGTGATGAGGTTTAGTCACCTTGTGAAACAATGTTATTCACTTAGAGAAGTTGGTAAAACAATATGAATCCCTAAGGACTAATTTTATTTGAACCTTATTATCTTAAGTAGTGGGATGAATAAAAGGAGGGCACTCTAATGGATAAAACCTAGAAATATATGTCTAATGATGACCAAAATCAGATCAAGTCTTTAAACTCTATCAATAATTTTATTTTTATTTAATATAAGAGGATATCTTGTGTGTAACAACAAGGTTATGAACAAGTACTAGAATGGAGATAGGTTTATGTCCATTATTTTCTCACTATACAAAAGATTTGTAGAAGAAGTAATGTATGAAACAATAGAGCTTGAAAATAGTGTGGATAATATTTTCCTTTATTCATTAATATCATGTGAATGTAAAAATACAATAGAGGCAATGGTGGGAATAAAATTTCTTATGATCAGCAAGCATAATGTGTCCACTCAATTTTCTAGAGAGCCATGGAGTACAACCAAACTATGCCAAATGATATGAAAAGGATTTCTAGTTGGAAAATAAGTTTATAGAGCATACAATGACGTATATTTATATAATAGGCTATCAACTAATCCTTTCATAATATGTTGACAAGTGCCACAAACATATGGTATGCTTCCTATGTGGCTAGATTTGTGCTAGATGTTGGATCTACGTGGTACCAATCGGTTGGAATTATTATGTGGAGTATATGTAACCATGTGTTAGATATATATGGATTCAAACTAAATTCATTAGTAACAGTGCATGTGTTTCCCATGTATAATTTACAAACAAAGTGTAAAGGATTATAAGAACTAGCAATGTTGTTGTTGTGGAAGTGTAGACACTTGAAATTGTATGAAATGACTAAATATTGCACACACATATCTTGCACAAAACTCCTAGAACAAATTTTTATATAGATGCTCACAAAACTATTCTACTAGAGTGTCTCATCCACGTGTAAATCATCTTGGTATAGTATTGTGTGCCTAATAAAAGATTATGGTGTGATATGGGTTAACATTGAATCAATGTGCAAGAGCACATGTTATGTAAAACTACACACAAATAAATTCCTTCCTAGTAACCAATAGTTTAAATGAGATAAGAAAATAAACCAACAATCCCTCTATTTACATGTAGTTATTTGATCTGTTTGAATAAATTGACAGAAGCCTTGAAAGCCCTTACATTTTATTTTTGAAATTTTTTAATCATATAGAATAAATGGTAAATCAAGAACTTATAATTTAAAACAAATTTAGCTCTAAAAATATTTTAATATAACATTCACAAAATATATATGACCATACAATACTGAATAAAAAATATTATTGCTTGTATATAACCATATACAAGAGTTTTGTAAGGCCTCTCCCTTCTTACAACAAGTATAACTCTTTGTGATATAGGTTGGATAGTTATGATATGATTTTATTATATAAGATAGTTCCAATACTTAAAATATCATTTTAGTTCTAGATAATAATTATAATGATTATAATTCAAGTATGTTGATATAATGATGTTAAGTTTCCCCATCCTTAAGGACTTCTAGGAGGAAGTCTATATAAGGGGGGTAGAATGGAAGGTCACCAAGCCCGGTACCTATAGTGTATCTAAGGGACCATGGTAAGTAAGAGGTCGACAAAATCCCAACAATATGATCAAGCCATAAAGGTATGATAAATACATGTATAAATTTTGTAACAATGTTAAAAATGTTATGATTCCTCTATTATATGTTAGATAGGATAACAAATCTATAACATGGGCTATGTCTCCATTTTCAGTTATGAGTAGTAAATATTTTGTAGATTCTTGTATATGTCTTCCATTTTTAATGTCTCCATTATGATACTAGGAGGACATTTCGTAGGTTATTTAGTATTATTCTAATTGGTTTTTTTCAAAGTAATTGTCCTATCCATTTTAAGGACATTTCATTTATAGTTCAATCATTTTTATAGTTGTTGACATTCAACCTTACTCTTGAACAAATAAAACAAAATTTATAATGACTATTATTTCCTCACAAATCTTAGTTTGCTAATGCATCTTCCTAGAGGATCTATTAGAGTATTAGGTTAAACTAATGCTAAGATGAGTACACATCCAATGGTAGGTAAATTAACTATTTACTGCAACATGGTGTCATTAAACAAAGGTTAATACCGTGAACAAAAACTATTAAATAGTGGCAATGAGAATACTATAAATTTATTAGATCCAAGTCTATCATTTTATTAAACCACCAGAATTTCATGCAAAGATAAATCTATATTTCCAATATAAATAATTACTCTATATACATGAATTTATATTATAGATATTATTAAAATATCATATATTTTATAGATAACAATTATTATTATCATGAGTTTTTATATATATAATTATACATATATATTTACTATAGATCAACTCTTTACCTATTAACCCCACAAAGAACTCTCCTGAGACTATTATTACAACTGCATTGATTAAATAAAGATTATTTAAACTTCATCGAGAATTCTATTCTTTACAAAATAAATAAATAACAGATACTTTACTCTGCTCACATATTGGTTTAAATGGATGTTTCAAAAGGGTTGCCTATTGAGATTTTACTTAAATCTTCTAAGGGTTCTTGGGTTCAATCTTTGGACTATGAAGGGATTCCCTTCCGATGTAGAAGATGTTTTAAAATAGGTCATGCGGCTGCACAATGTGGTTTTGAGAAAAAGACAATGAAGACTACATGGTGGAAAGGTGCTTCTCAACAACATTATACAGTTGAGAAGAAATCTGAGCAACATAGGAGTTTTTCTGAGGTGGGTTCGTTGGAATCATAGGGTCTAGGGGCATCCTCTCCGGATGTCACAAATGGTGGGGTTGTTGATGATCATGTTGAAAACCCTAAAGAGAGAGAGAATGGGCCTCAGGTAGCCATTTGTGGTGATAGCGTTCCGGCTATAATTTCTGGTGGCTTTTCTGATAAGGCCATGCCTGCAGGAGGAATACCGATGAAATCTCTAAAATAGTGGCTACAGGCATTCATTCTCTGGATAATGGGGTGCTGACTTGGAATGATAAGGAAACACAAGTGGAAGAGGGTTGGATTTATGTTAAGGGCAAGAAAGCTAAGTTCTCTATGCCTTCTTTTGACATGACTCTCCGCTCCCACAAGAGTAGCTCTAAATGTAAATCTTGATGGTTCTTGGTTGGGGGCTAGTTTTTGGCGTGTTGCAGGTTGTTCTTTTGGGAGCTTTGTTTTAGGTTGTGGGGGCCTATTTTTATTTTTATTTTTTAAAACCCATGTTATTTTGGCTTTGGGTGCCTTTTTTACCCATGGTTGTTTGTCATTTCATGGTCCTTATGTTACGACAACTTTCTGGTTGAGGGTTCCAGATCCATTCAAAATCTAATTGTAAAGGGTTTCGGGTCCCTTCAAAACTTGTTTTTACCTTAATAAAAAATAGATACTTTACTCTAATCGAATCTTAACTCAACTCCAGTTATGACAATCAGATTTAGTGGAAATATCCACTTTAACATGCTTCCATTGAAGGGGAGAGGCAGAGGAGAAAACAAAAAAACCAAAAAAAAATAAAAACAAAGAGCAAGAATTAAAACATAGAATTTATCCAAAATTGATTTTGTATTATATATTCAAATCATATATATTTTTCATAAGAGAACTGCTGCTATGTTTCTTCTCAATTTTTGCTTCTGCTAAGCAATACAACTTTTCTTCTTCTCTGTGTAAAACATAAAACCTTTTTACATAATGGTAGAATTCACCAGAAAAGAGAGGAGTAAATGACATTAATTACAATAATAAAAGCTTGATATTTTCGAAGATATAATTGTCTAATCACATTTAATATAGTCCTTTTCATATTAAATACAAAGCAAGTAACCAAAGATATTTCACACAAAAAGAATGCTGCCAGAAGAAACCTTAACCGTACTACTGTTAGGCCAAATAGACACATTTGTGGGACTGCAGAAGACACCGCTCCATCGCACAACAATGAAGAAGGAGAAGCGGTATGGCGGTAGACACCGCACTACACTGAAGATGGAAGAGTGGGACAATGGTAGTCATCGCACCACCGCACAGAGCTGCAAGAGGAGGCGTGGGAACACGAGAAAGATAGAAGTTGGGATAAAATCCAACACTCCCCCTTAATCACAAGTACTACAATTTACAATGCCCAATCAATCTCTTTGATAAACAAAACTCTTGTTTCCTAATGCCTTAGTGAAAATATCTGCACTTGTTCTTGAGACCTGGGAAATTCCAAAAAGATCTCTCCATTGTTAATCAGTTCTCTAATAAAATGATATCGTGTGTCAATGTGTTTACTTCTCTTGTGAAAAACTAGATTCTTTGATAGTGCTATGGCTGAGTTATTGTCACAATATATTTTTGTTGCATCCTTTTGTTCATATTTCAACTCTTTTAACACTCTTTTCATCCAAACTACTTGACATGATGCACTTGTGGCTGCTACATACTCTGCTTCTGTTGATGAAAGGATGACAATGGGTTGTTTCTTTGAAGCCCATAATACTACACCAGTGCCAAAGTGAAAAACATAATATGATGTTCTCTTTCTATCATCGATGTTCCCAACACAATCACTATCCGTGTACCCTGTGAGCTTGAACTCATTTGAACTTGAATATTGAATTCCATAAGCCTTTGTTCCACTTACATATTTTAGGATTCTTTTCTCAACTTTCCAATGTGAATCTTTTGGATACTCCATGAACCTTGAAATCAAGATTACACTATACATGATATCCAACCTTGTGGTTGTTAAATACATGAGACTGCCAACAAGTCTCTTATACAAAATTGAATCCACATTGGAACCTTTGTCATCCTTACTTAGTTTCAAACCTGTCACAATAGGTGTGGGTGCTGATTTGCAATTCAACATATGAAACTTTCTCAAAATATCATTTGTATACTTTGTTTGAGAAATGAATAACCATTTTCATTTTGATTCACTTAAATCTCAAGAAAATACTTCATGAGACCTAAATTAGTCATTTCAAATTCTTTCTTCATGTCTCCTTTGAACAGATCAATTGATAAGTCACCTGTGAATATTAAATCATCAACATATAAACATACAATAAGAATTTTTTTTTTCATTCATTTTGGTGTACAATGTAGGCTCACTGCTGCACCTGTTAAATCCATTTTGTAAAAGATATGAATCAATTATGCTGTACCAAGCTCTCAGAGCTTGCTTAAGTCCATACAACACTTTCTTGAGCTTGTAGAATTTGTCCTCTTGACCCAAAATCTTATACCTAGGTGGTTGTTCCACATAAAATTCTTTTTGAAGATGGTCATTTAAAAATGTTGATTTTACATCCATTTGATAAATTGACCATTTGTTTTGTGCTACTATGGCAAGTATCATTCTTATGGTGTTTAGGAATGCTAAAGGAGAAAATGTCTCATTATAATCAACTCTGACGTGTTGTGAATATCCTTCTTCCACTAGTCTTGCTTTATGCTTTGCACAACACCATTTGCATTTAATTTGGTTTTATAAACCCACTTCACTCCTATTACATCCTTGTCTTTTGGAAGAATTACTAGCTCCCATGTCTGATTCTTTTCAATTGCATCAATTTCTTCATCCATTGCACATATCCATTTGTCATATTTAATTGCATCCACAAAATGAATTGGATCATCTATTTGTGAATAAAATGCAAAAAGAGAAATCTGATCAGTATTATTTTCACCTTCATTTTGCTCATAAATGTCCCTTATACTTCTAATTTTCTGTCTCCTCAAGCTTTCCAATGTGGGATTTGACATATCACTTGATGTAGAACCCGTAGAATGTGGATTTGTTGGTCCTGCACTTGAAATTCCTGCTATAGATGGTGTTTGTTGTCCACTAATTGGAGTGCTTGTTTGAATGTGTGAGGTTGCCCTTACACTTGATGGTGTCACTTGTTGACCACTTTGTTGAGTTTGAATGAGTGTGAAAGGAGTCACATTTGTAGGGTTATTTGTTGGTATAGAAACTTCACTTTCCTCTTGAGGTATACTTGCTGATATATTGACTGTTTTTTCTACACTTCCATCCTATGCTTCATCTTCTACAAACTGTACATCTCTGTTGATTACTACTTTTTTGGTTGTTGGATTATAGAGTTTGTATGCCTTGGATTCATCACTATATCCAACAAATACACATTTTTCTCCTTTGTTATCTAACTTTCTTCTTAGTTCATCAGAAATATGTGCATATGCTACACATCCAAATACTCTCATGTGAGCAAAATTATGTTTTCTTCCAGTCCATGCTTCTTCAAGAGTCATATTTATGACACTTTTTATTAGACACCTATTCATTATATAAGTTGCACATGATATAGCTTCAACCCAATATTCATTTGAAAAATCTTTGGCTTTCAACACGCTTCTAGCCATTTCCATGATTGTTCTATTTTTTCTTTCAACTTCCCCATTTTGTTGAGGTGTGTATCTAGTTGTAAACTGCTTGTGAATCCCATGATCTTTGCAAAAAATTAAAAACTCTTTTGAAATGTATTCACCACCTTTGTTTGTTCTCAATGCTTTGATATAGTATTCATTTTACTTTTCAACAAGGGCCTTGAATTGACAAAAATATTGAAACGTTTCACTCTTATGCATTAGAAAGTAAACCCATGTTTTCCTTGAGTAATCATCAATGACTGTCAAAAAATAGAATCTACCACCAATTGAAGGTGTTTGCATAGGTCCACACAAGTCTGAATGTACAATCTACAAAGGTGTTTTTTCCCTAGTTGACTTACCTGTTGGAAATGATTCTTTATGTTTCTTTCCTAAGATACATCCTTCACATATTCTTTCGGGTATCTCTATTAAAGGTAATCCCTTGACCATGTTTTTCCTATGAAGCAAATTTAGACCACCAAAATTAAGATGCCCAAATCTTAGACCTGCCATAACCAATTTTCATGTTTTATTTTTGCTTGAAAGATTGATTGCATGACTATTGTAGTTTCTTCTCTATCCACTTGTGGGTTCATTGAATGTTGTGCTTGAGCATAATCTATGTTCAAATCTAGCTTAATCTTCAGGGGAAACATTCTATTACTTGTCATTTTGATTTTGGCAATGAACTGATTTCTTGGAAATTTATCTAAAATTGTGCACAGTCCATTCTTGAAAGATAATCAACCCTTTTTTAAAAAGTTACCCTATACTCATTAAATTGTGTTTTAGACCAAACACAAAATACACATCTGAAATATACTTTTTCTCCCCCTGTTTAGTTAGAATGTTAACATTTCATTTTTCTTTGACTGACACTTTATTGTCGTTGCCCAATGTGACATTAGATTTTACATTTTCATTTAAACTTGAAAACTTTTTTAGATTTCTGGTCATTGGATTGCTATAGCTTGAATCTAAAAGCCATACATCTTTTTCATTTTCTTGTACAACATTACATGCCAAAAACATTGTGCTTTGTTCTGATTTTCTTTTGTAAAATTTGCATTTTGTTTACTAAAATCATATTGCTTCTTTCTACACTCATTCATATAATTCCCATTTTTTTTACAGTAGTGACATTGGATTTGAAATTTGTCATACCTTTGACTTTCTGATCGATTTTGAGATAAGCTTTGGCTTGAGTTTTGATTGCCGCCTCTTCCACTTGAGCTTGATGGACTACTTCTTCCACCTCTATAAGAGTTTTTTCCTCTTCCTCTGAAATTTGATCTACCTTTGCCTCTACCATGGCTGATTGAAGCTTGTGTCTTGAAAGCATGCTCCAATGATGTGTTTGCTAACCTACTTAGCTTATGTTCATGAGAAATGAGAGATTCATGGAGCTCATCAACTGCAAACTGTGAGAGGTTCCTTGTTTCTTCTATAACCACAACAATTGACTCAAATTTTGTGGGCAAAATCCTTATAATCTTTTCAACAACTCTCCTATCTTCAAGATTCTCACTATGTGACCTGATTTGGTTTACCAGTCCAATGATTTGGGTGAAAAATGAATCTATTGATTCATTTTCCTTCATATATATTATTTCAAAATCCCTTCTTAACATTTGTAGCTTTGTTGTTTTAACCTTTGTCATTCCTTGGTATACTGTTTGAAGAATATCCCATGCCTATTTGGACTTAGTAGCTACTGCAATTCTTGGGAAAATGCTCTCATGCACTGCTTGAAATATATAAAAAAAGCCTTTGAATCCTTCTTTTTGTTATCTCTCAGAAAATCTTTCTCTGCTTGAGTCAAAACATTGTATGATGTTGCATCAACTAGCTTTAGAAATCCATTTTCAACAAGATCCCAAATGTTTTGAGAGCAAAATAATGCCTTCATCATGATTGTCCAGTAGTCATAATTCTTCCCATTAAATTATGGGATTTGTGGGTTTGTCAAACTTGTGCTTGCTGCCATTTTGACTGTGATAACTTGTCTGAATATCTTTGCTGGAGCCAGAGAAGAAAACAAATAAACCCAACAAAAAATAAAAGCAAAGAGTAAGAATACAAACACATAATTTATTTTGTATTATATATGCAAATCATATATATTTCATTTCATAAGAAAACTGCTCTTTTCTTCTCAATTTTTGCAGGAGTACAATTTTTCTTCTTTTTTTGTAAAACATAAAACCTTCTTACCTAAAAATAGACTTCAAAAATCACCGTAGAATTCACCAAAGAAGAGAAGAGTAAATGTTATTAATTACAATAATAAAAACTCAAGATTTTCCGAGATATAATCACATTTAATATAGTCCTTTTCATATTAAATACAAAGCAAGTGACCAAAGATATTTCACGCAAAAAGAACGCTGCCAAAGAAACCTTAACCGCACTACCACCAGGCCAAAAAGACACATCTGCGGGGACTGCGGAAGGCACCGCTCCACCGCACAGCAAGGAAGAAGGAGAAGCGGTAGACACCACACCACCACACTACACTGAAGAGGGAAGAGCAGGACAGCGGTAGTCTCCGCACCACCCACAGAGCTGCAAAAGGAGGAGTGGGAACACGGGGAAGGAAGAAGTTGGGATAAAATCCAACATCCACATCATAAAGTTACCCATGAGTTATCACCAACCATTTATTCTTGAAAGATTGAAAATTGAGCACTAACGCTATATAGAGATAAACAATTTCATAAAATTAATAATTTGCAAGAATAGCAAGCCGAGAAGGTTTTTGTATATTCAACTGTGAAATGCTGTTACAAAGATCTCTTCTATAAAGAGATATGTGAGAAGAGCTAAAAAGGAAAAAACCAGGAAACCGACAGCTAAAAATCCAAAGTTAAATAAAACTAAAACTAAAGCAAAAAAAAAGCCGTTATCATTCATATCTTCAATTCTTAAATATGGCAGAGTATCGAGGCGTAGAAGGGTGGAGGTGGCGCACAGTAACACGGATTTTCCTGGTAGATTTGCGGGTTTCTTTAAACCAGGAAAATCCTTTCACCAAAGAGGAATGGGGGAGAGAAATGGGAGCATATTCCTGGTGAGTTTATTAAAGCAGGAGGAGGAAGCATTCGATTGACAATTTTGAGGGCATAAGCTTGTCAATATGGTATGTATGTTTTTACTAGTCACTGTTTTTATTACTCAAATGAAAGAAGGTAATGGATTTATGAGTTGTTTGTTTTTCTGTGAAATATGCATTATAGACTCTGTGCTATAAACTCATTCGAATACCTTCATTTAGCATGTGTTTAAAGATTCTTTCTTTGTTATTTAAATTTTATAAGTAACCCGAAAGCATGAAATGAAATATTGCCACTACTATCTTCCAATCTTTGTGTTAAATTGGGTAATGGGGTTGTTTTAGTTAAGTTGTTTTATGCAGAGCTATGCAGTCTGTATGGTGTTTCACCATGGGATGAAGTCATGTAATATAGCTATGAAATGTACAAATTAGGTTATCGTTAGATGATAAAGTTATCATATCTATATTTCAATTTTTCTTATATAAATCCTGTTGGCTTAACCAATATAAGGTTGTGCTTCTAAATTTTGAGTTGAGCACCTTTTGGCTGAATACTAGAAACCTTTCAGCTTATCTGTATAGTGAATAGTTTTGTAATTTTTAGTTTTTGCTGAAATCTCTTAGCTTAGCTGGCAGATTTTATTACTATGTACAGCTATATTTTATAAGAGATCTAATAATATTAATCTGGGATAGTTGATTTACATGTGCAGACTGCAAAATAAAAGAGTCTTTAATAAGGGAGGGCTGCCATTAAATTTATAAGAGAAGATCTAACAGGAGAATTATATTTTGTCTCCAACAGATGCATTTTGTGCATTCGTTATTTTGCACACTATATTATCATAGGTAGGGGAATTATAGACAAAAATGTGAGTTAAATTTAGAACTGTAATGCATTCCTAGCTCTATGAATGCACTCCAACTTCTCTAGATTGAACTTGCACCTTGCATGATGGGATAGGAAAATTTAATTTAAAATGGGTTTTCTTGTGCATTTTGCAAGTAGAAGAGGCGAAGTGAATAGTAGATCCAAACTGTAGTTTATCCTCAATTAATTTTTGTGTTGGCATTCTTTCAAGCGCATCCATAAATTTATCGTTAGCAATTCACCTAAGGAAAATTCACTGCCAACAACTCATCGTCATAGAAAATTCACTGCCAAGTAAAATTCACTTGCCAACAATTCACCATGGCAGAAAATTAACCTCATTAATATTTTTAATAAAATCATTTTTTTTGAAATATATATTAAAAAATATTATTTTCTGCTGCGGTGAATTGTTGGTGGTGAATTTTACTTAGCAGTGAATTTTACTTCGCAGTGAATTTTCTCGTGGTGAATTTTCCATGATGATGAATTACTATGATGAATTTTCCCAGAGCCCTTTCAAACAATTTTTGTAACTTATCTATACCCCACTTTAACTTCTTTGACCCAATTAAAGCTTGTTACATTTTATGTTCAAAGTCCATAGCTTCTACTGTTCTCCAAATTGTTTTCCAAACAACTGATATTGAATTAATTAGTCAATTTTTTTTTGGGCTGTATATTGACCCAATTAAAGCTTGTTACATTTTATGTTCAAAGTCCATAGCTTCTACTGTTCTCCAAATTGTTTTCCAAACAACTGATATTGAATTAATTAGTCAATTTTTTTTTGGGCTGTATATTGACTATCTCATTTAATATAAAAAAAAATATTCATAGTAATTTTAGAACCTTCAAGGAAAGTAAAGTTTATGTTTATTAATAATTGTGCATAAATCAAGATAATCTTCTTGCACATCAACTAATTTATTTTGACTGATTACTTTTATTTTATTTTGAGCTAGGATTGTTTTATTTGTCTATTGTTGTTTTGGGATGATTAGTAGGTGTAGTTGCAGGAAAAACTGCTCATACACGTTTGGGATTCGTGCTAAACGATTTCTGGGTTTTATTCTTCATTCTTTCTCCTTTCCAAAAACATATTAAACTTTTGAATTTGGTCAAACAGAGTCTTCATTCTTTCTCCTTTCCAAAAACATATTAAACTTTTGAATTTGGTCAAACAGAGTGAGCCTTATGTGTGTTTTAATTCAGCTCCGTTTCGCTAAAAATCAGCATGTTATAGAAATCTTGTGAGTTTTAATTGCAGACCAAATTTCTTTTGATTGGTTGATTTTTATACAAAATTAGTTATGGGTTTTTGTTCTCATTATTTCCCCTTTTCATATCACATTTAAATTTAAAATTTGGTTTTGTATCATGAGAGTTATCACCGTTTTACTAATACCCATTTTTTTATGATCAACAAGCTGAAAGTTGTAGAGTGTTTAGGTGTTTGAAATTATTGTCAAAATATTTATGAGGGTTTATAATATGATATTCATGCTTACTTCTTGTTTTGAGTTGTTAAAATTGGATTATATGATGTAATTTCTTTTATTACTTTGTTTTGTTTTATTAATGAAAAGGAATATGTATTAGGGGCATACATTGATTGTTATAAACTATTATAGAATGTGTGGCTTCTTTTGGTACTTTGCATGCACTGATTCAAGCTAGGTTGCGGGAAATAAATCCAGTGGTACATGATAGTTGTGTGCGTCATCTAGGTCTAGTCATAATCTTTAACCTTGAACTATTGTATTTCCATTGTTATAGTATGGACTAGTGACGTTGGGGATATGTTTAATCCTACAATTAGGGTCCTATTGATTTAAAATTTCTTCAATGAAATTGTTATCATTATCAGTGTTATGTCATGCTTTAACTATATTATTGGCTATTATAGTATGGTGGAGTGTTAGAGGATTATGTTTTAAATTAAGGACATGTCATCTTTTGAACCTTGTGATTTTACTCTTTTGTCATCCAATCAAGTGTGTGATGGTAGAAGTTTAGTTGTTGAATTGCGACGTCTCTGTGTGTTATGTAGGCAAGACCATCACGTAATGAGCCTCTGAGGCATAAGTTTGGCCCCTTAAGTTCTCCTATAACTATTTTGAAAACAAACTTATGTGGGTTAGTCTTATGTTGTGGTTGAAATTGGAAAGTTGTGTTGTGACCTTAGCTGTATTTTTGGTAGAAAGTTTTAGGCATTACAAGAATCATATCCACTATAATAGTCATGTGCCTTGTGAAGCCATATGAACCTATAGAATATTTACAACTCATATATCAACGTCATTTAAATTATTAAATTACATTTATAACCATGTGCAACAATCTTATAAACAATTATTGTATGTATAAATAACCATATACAATAAGTTTGGCACTCCCGTTGGGAAATCACATTGTGCTAAGGTGGAGGCTGTGTTTACAAGCATAAAATTTGTTGTGGATAGGGGATATACCAAATTATGGGTTGAAGGTGATTCTTTAAATAAAGTTAATTATCTACGTGACACCCATATGCCAAGTTGGAATGTGGAGCAATTAATTAAAGATAGTATAATGATGTTAACTGCTTGTAAACAGACTCATGTATCTCACATCTTCTGAGAGGGCAACTCATTGGCAATTTTTTTTGCCAATGAGGCTGTCAGATTAAATGAGTTTCATGTGTGGGAGGAGGGATTGATTATTCCCGAGAAAGCTAGGAGCTTAATGAGAAATGATGGCGTGGGATGAGATTATGCGGTGGCAACATTTATAGCCTAAGTACCTTATTCTGACTCACACGCTTTGTGGGTTTTTTTTGGGTTGTTGGCATTCATTTGAGTGATTTTCGCAAAGGTTTACCTCTTTTCGTGTCTGAAGAAATGGGTGGTGACATAAGTAGAATTGAGCTGCACTCTTGCACGGGTCTGAGGAAGAAAAAGAAACTATGGAAGATTTTGTGTCACAATAATTTTACCTCGTTTCTAGAAAGATTGCATGGGCATGACCCAAAAGCTTCGGCAGAGTTTGGTTCCTGTTGGCATAACTATAAGCTTTATATAAAGGGTCTGGAAGTGGAGGTGAATGAGGAATTGATTGCTTCTGTGATGGGGATGCTGATGGTTGGCCTTAAGTTTTACAAGGACAAGAAGAGTAATGAGGATGTGATGACCCAATTTTTCATAGATGACAAGAGGAAGAAGTTGATTAAGATGGAGAGCTGAGGCTACAAGCACAAGTCTCTCAAGAAGATTTGGGTAGAGGTGGCCGAGATAATAATTCATTATGTGACATTAGAAGGCAAGTTTATTGCTATTCTAGGTCATCATTTCACTCTCTTAAATCACTTCAGACACAATTTTTTGTTTCATTTTCCATTTTTTTTGCTATCATCCTTTGATATTTCAATGTATGCACATTTAAAAAATAGGAAGGCTTTGGTCCTCCATGAGGCTCTCATCCTTTTAATCATGGAGCATGTTAACTCCCTTCTCCCTACCACTGCTATTATGGGTTTGGAGAAGAATTTGAGTGATAGGTTTGATTCTTTTGGTTCAAATACTAACAATGCCAAAGATGAAGAGTGGTATGAAGAGGATGAGGAGGGTCCTCCATCCCCTAAGGCCACTTCCTCAAAAAAAGGGAAGAAGGGTAGCCTTAAAAATAGTCATGCTTCGAAGCACCTTATTCTCTTTAATAGCAAGGATACAAAGGTGGGGTCAGATGATTCCTCTCCCAAGAAGGTGGAGTTGGTTGTTGGTTGGGGGGTGATCCCACAATAGTGGTTTACAATTTTTGGCCAAACTAGACACTGAAATTATTATTTTAAACTAAATTTTCACATTCGAGCACTTATAGTGGCTAAACCGTGAGGAATTTGAAGATGATGCAAACTAGTGTCTCATCACATTTTGTTTGTAGATTCTAAAAATATTTTTTTCAAATTTTTTGGAATAATATTACACTTCTTTTTCCATATCCCATGAAAATTGGTTTTTTTTAGAAAACAACATTTTAAAAAAGTGACGCTCACCGTATACAACATAATTTTTTTTGTATGAAGGATAAAATTCTAATTTTTTCAAATTTAGATTTGTAATTACGATATCTAGCACTTTCATTTGGTCTCATAGTTTTTTATTGAATATTTTTTCCTTCATAGAGTTTCGAAGTCAAACCAATTGCAATTTAGACATAGGTGGACTGTATACAACATAACTTTTTCTGTATGTATTAAAATTCAATTTTTTTTTTTAATGGATCAAGGACATCAATACCTAGCACAAACATATTTAAAAAAAAATTATTTTGATAATTTTCTATTTTTCCACATGTGCAAAATAGAGAGATTGATTTTCGGTGAAAAACTTATGTTTAATAAAACTAAAAAAACACATACATAATAAAACCAAAACATATTAAAATTATATTCATGATATAGCTCATTTCGAGGACTAACATAATCATTTGAAATAATTTTTAAATGAATTCATTTGATCCCCCAAAAGGTAAATCAAAAGTGATTTTTTATCAGCATTTTGATAGGTGTAAAGGAGACTCATTTATAGGTATGGTTTAAAACTAGCGAGGTTCTATCCAAGGGGGTTTGATCTAAGGTGGTTTGATCAAAGCCTCTTCAATTGGAATCCTTAAAATGAAACTTTTAAATGCTTAAATCATTATATTTTCTAAAAATATGTGATTTCAGCAAAAATTAGTTCCTCTTAGAAATTGTAAACCAGCTTTGTGGGATCACCCTGGGTTGAAATTGATGATGAAAGGAGGGTTTGCAAGAGAATGTGCTAGGCTAAGAAGCCAAGGACCAACCAAGGAGGTCATCCAAATGCATTGCTAAGCTGAAAAACCAGGTCTTGAATGTTCGTGCTAAGGATGCCAAGGTGCCAGATGAGGAGAAGGCTACTAGTGAGAAGGTAGTGGATATTGAGGACTCAACCATTCAAAAATTAACCAATGATGCTCTGCGGGATGAAGATAAGGGTCAAGGTGAGGAAGACTCTGAGAAGATGAACACTAAATCAAAATCCCTAAAGGTAGATCCCTTGTCTGAGGAATTTTCTTATTTAAATGACGAGTCTCCCTCAATGTTTGAGCTGTTGGACATGGCAAGGGCTGGGGCCACTGGAACTTTTATATTAGCTAAGTGGAATATTCAAGAGCTCAATAAAGTTGACATTAAAATTAGGGGTTTGAAGGAGAACTTGAAGAATGTGCCAAAAATCTCAGTGTCAAACATTCTAATCGACAAAATTGTGGACCTAGAGGGTTCATTCCAGGATTTCAAATCTCTGTGTGATGATCGGTTGGCTGGGTTGGAAGCCAAGGTTGCGAGCACCAATGCAGGCATTAAGAATCTGCTTCATGCATGTCATATTTTTGTTAAAAATATTGTAGACTCCTTGGAAGTCTTGTTCAAAAAGATTAGTGAATTAAGGGAGGATCAATTGTACTTCTCTAAATTAATGGAGAAGGAGCATGTAGCTAAGGGAAAGGGAAAAAAGGGAGTGAAAGATGATACCAAAAACCTTGTTGCTAAAGGGTCGGCTGATTGGAAAAGATCCTTTGAAACTAAGAAGAAGGAGCTTCTAGATATGATTGATCTGCATAGGAGCCAGGAGCTTGAGGTGGCCAACACCTTAAGTAGTATGAAATAGTGCTTAGTCCTCTTGTTCTGGTATTTATTTTTGCTAGGTTTTGGTAGCCTTTTTGTTGTTTTGTTGTTGTTGAGTGTTGTTGTTGGTTTACTGTTTAATATTTTGATCAACACTTTGTTTGTCTTATTTTCTTAGTGATGGTCTGCTGTTGGTTTCTTTAGGCCTATCTTGTTAGCAACATTTTGTTTCTCATTTTGTAAAGGGTTTCGAGTCTCTTCAAAACTTGTTTTCCCCGTATAATCAAAACCATATACAATAAGTCATAAATACCATGATAGTGTAGACACTTAAAATTGTCATAATCAATATCACAAATTTTATTTGATTTACTAACACCATTTTCACCTTGATTCGACCATTTTCAACTATTCAATCAAATAATATCTATTGTTTAATTAAATTCATTATTTTCTTCTATTAATTGGATAATCAACATTATTGGATTAATTCACCTCTTTCATGCTAATTTTCATCGTATTTGATTAAATAATGTGAATTATTTAATTAAATCCTTTAAGTCCTTTCATTTGATTAAATAATCAAAATTGTTTAATTAAATGTCATTAATTCCCCTTTTTGATTAAATGATCTAATTATTTAATTAAAATCTTAAATTCCTCCACCTTGCACAATTAAATAATGTTAAATTAATTATTTAATTTGCCTAATTTCCCACTCAAAGGAATATGCTCATAGAATATTATTCCATTTCAAATTTGAACATTTCCCTCCATATGGAAAATATCTTGCACATTCCTCCTAATTTTTAGGATTTTTGTTTGTTGAGATCAATTGCAACCCTTCATTAATTTTATCAATCCATGTGATCTTTCAATCTTGTCCATGGATTTGATCCTTGATCCATGTCATTTCCTCTCATCCATTTTTATCCCTTGATTAACCAAATTGATCCTAGCCATTGATTCACCTAAAATATAAATAGCCTCCATTTTATGAGTAATTCATCCACAAATAATTTAAGCACTCTTATGATGCAAGAATTCATACTCACATCCATCCATTTTCATCAATTGAGAGCAATTGTGAGCATCTTTGTGGTTCAAATATCCATTGTCACTCATCATCAAATCTTTGCATCAATGAGGTTAGGAAAGAGTTGATCCTTCCACATCAAGTTAGCACTAATCCCCCAATTGGATGAGGATTGAGTGTTAATTAGGTTTTCATTTCATGATTTCATGTTATTTTGTGTTTTAATGGCTTCTTAGTTGATATTTCAAGAATTTCATTGGGAATATGACTTAGTTAGGTTAATTTATTGATTTACATGCTTAATTCAATTGTGTTTAGCCTAATTAATATTCATGTTCACATATTTGGCACACCCGGTGAGATCTTATACCTTAATTTGACAAAATTTTCTTGATAATTTTGTGTTTGTAGGAAACAAAAGTAGGCCAATGCACTTGTTCCATTCCAGAGCCACGCACTTGTTGTATTGGCACACATTTGTAGCATTGAAACATACTTGTAGCATTAGCGTACACTTGTAGCATTGGCACACACTTATTTTATTATAGAGCCACACACTTGTTTTCATAATGCATTTTCTAATTTTGGAATTCTATTGCAAGTTTTGAAATAGTGACACACTTGAAGTTGATAGAGCTATGCACTTGTTTGGAGGCAGAGTGACACACTTGCAAATTCTAGCACACTTGTTCTTGACAGAGTAACACACCTGTTTGAAAAAGCCTCACACTTGCAAGTAAACCAGAGAGGTAAAATTTAAGGTTTAGTCCAAATTTGAAATTTGATTTGATTTCTAATCCTAAGGATTTCTTGATTTGTGTTTACTGGTTTAAGGACTAACAATTTGTAGTATCAGATTAGAGCATTAAAGTATGGATTGAAGGAAAAAGTGTTCATTAACACTCATCAATGAATTCATCTTGTCAAGTTTTTTTCTCAAAGTGTTTTTAAACACTTATGAGAAGGATGATGTGAGAGAACTTTACTTTTTATGCTTTAGCTATATCATGCTTCAGTTTGGGTTTAAAAAATCAACTTCACACTTCAATTTGGGCTTATTAATAAACAATTCAACTTTCTTTTTCAATTTAGAGTTAAAATTGAACCAAACAACCTCACTCTACTTTGGGCTTTAAATTTGAGCAAAGATAAATCTCACACTTAGTTTGGTGCTTTAAAATTAACTTCACATTTATCTTTAGTGCACTAAAATGAACAAGATATTTCTTTGTTTACTTTTCTTGGTAGACTAATAGTGTGTATCCTCTCCCCTTGTGCTTTGTGTTATCTTGGGTGAAGAGAAACACTCGTAGTTTGCATTTTTTGAGTCACCCAAGGCTTTCTACATATCCTCTCCCCTTGCAGTTCGTGCGATCTTGGGTGAAGAGAAATAACATTCATTCTTTTTTTTAAGTAGAGGGGGTCTTCCTTGAGACACATCCTACAATAGAGAACTTAAGGCAACCTCCAAGCACATGTTCAAGCGGGCTATATAAATTGTGTAAAAGTGAAATAAAGTAGTACTTATCTAGGGACATTATACCTTATTTGTCAATTTCGACGTGGGTGTATACACCACACATAGGTTGAATAGACAATTTAGTGTCCCACATCTAAAGTATACCTCTAGTGTTCACCCATTCATTACAAACCATCATACTTAGAAGCCTAACCAGTTTTGAACATCTCTTGAGAAGGTGCAATGGAACAAATGGTCATTCCATGAAGATATTCATCATGTATTGATTGCTTGTTGAGGTGAAAAACACCTTGGATGGAAGTTTTCCTTTCAAGGTAAGAGGTGTATCATGCACGTGTGCATACTCTAGTCATCCACTCAAGCTAGGTATTTTATTGTGTGGACTCAACTTAAGAGACGTACCCACTTGAGTAAATAGGAATGTACTTGATTGGTGTTATCAAACCTTTCTTAGTAAGCTTTATGGAAAAAGGCTTGCGAAATATCCCCCTCACCTATTGAGTCGGTAAATACATTACTTATCATTCAATCACTTAAAAAAAAGATCAATATGGTCATGGATAAAATTCAAACCCTTTGAATATAATTGATTGCACTTGAAGGACATTATACTACTATATTCACCTAAGTATATCTTGTTTTTATCAAAATAAAATCTTATTGTGCTTCCTAGTATTTTGTCCATATCTTTGCTCATTATGTCAAAGTAAACCTAGGGAGCTATGATTTAGCACTTTGGTTTTTAAAAATTTCAAGATTTTATGGAAAACAACTTGCTTTGTTATAGACATCTTAGTCTTGAAAAATTCTTAATTAAGACTTCTATGTGGTAAAAAAAAATCATTTTTAAATCAGATTTTAAGAATGGAACCCACAAAGCAGGTGTCCATTGGTTACTTGATTCAAAAAAAATTGGTTACTTAGTCTAAAAAAAAGATAAAGAAGGAAATTCATACTTAAAGTTATTTTTATCAAAACAACTTTGGGTACCACACATCAAAATATCATACAAAATTTCTTTATCAAAATCATTTGGTCTTTTCTAGGTTTTCAAAACACTAAAAAGGAAATGCATGTTTTTTTAATAGCTGGGTCTTTCTAAAAGTTTATCTTAGGTATCACACTAGGATCAATCAAATCAAACACCAACATTAGTTTGACATCAAACATCCAAACATTCAAACATTGCATCTCACTAACAACTCAAAATTTTGGCAAACAAATCCCTTATACTAAGTTTTCATCAACATCATCTACTTTGGCTACATGTTTGGAAACATATCTCTTTTCATACATCTAGTTGGATTAGTCATCACCTTTTGGACAAACTAATCTTAGAGTCACAAGTCTACTCCTAATATTTACAAGTTCATCAACAACAACATCAAACACACATCAAAACTTTCAAGTCTAGATTTGCTTCAAAACTGAGAGTTTCACATCATTCATTCCTTCATCACATCACTTACATGACCATTGGTACTAAACCCATTAGAGTTTCTCTTTTAGAAAAAAAATAATAAACCCAATAATTTAGACAATACTAATCACATCATACAACACCAAAGGTCGATACAAGTTTTATGGTTACAACAAGATCACAACACAAGAGAAACATGGAATAAAACCAAAACTTACCTATCATGAGTGACACAAATGAACAAAACCTTGGAGTGCAAGAGTTTAATCCTAAGGGTTTCACAACTCAATGACATAACCCTCCACAACCATCTCAAACATCACAAGATACAAGGTTTCACATATATAATCCTTTAAAACTTATCACAAATGAGATAATTGAGATGAAACAAGACCCTAAGGTTGATCATCTTGTTAACACAATGTTGAAACTAACTATTAACCAATATATGTGTACATTAGCAAAAAGATTCAAAATCCCTTCTACATTTGATGTGAACACACTTAGGGGACAACCCTTGTTAAACATTGCATCCATGGGTCTACCTTCTCAAAACATGGGCCAATCTTCTCAAAATGCACCTTTAGTACATAATATCATTCAATCTATGCCACAAACATCTTCATTCCATGTTCCAAACCGACCTATATCTATTAGAGTGGATGCAACCAATCTCACAAGTCAACATGGAAATCCTCAAGGTCTATGGAATTATACAAATGTGGGCATTCAAAATACTAATGCCAATGTTCCACCCACATTTCATGGTATTCGTAGTACACAAGGTTCATAACTTACATCACATCAACCTCAATGTTAAAAACTCATATCACATCAAGCACAAGGTTCACAACTCATGTATCACAACAACCTCATGGTGTTCAACAACCTCAAGGTTCTCTACGCATACCTCAAAAACCACAAGGTTATCACACATCACAAGGTCCTCAAAGTCAAAACCAACCACCTCAAGGGTCACAACACATATCACAAAAACCTCAAGGTGTTCAACCACCCTAAGGTTCTCAAAACATACCTCAACAACCACAAGGTCCTCAAGTATCACAATATTTAGGATCTCAAAAACAAGGTATTCAACACACATCACTACATCAACCAATATCTTACAACCCATTGTCACAAAACCAAGGAAATATTCAAAACATGTCCCAACATCAATTGGTACCAAATCAAGGATCACAACAAACATTTCAAAATTAAATGGGTTCACAAAATCTTGTGGTTCCCCCACAACATAAAATCTTGCAAGGTCTTATATCACAAACATCCCAACATCAAGGACATGTTTCCCCTCATCAAATCCAACATATCTCAAATCCAAATCTGTCAAATAATATGTCTCAAAATCAAATTTTGGTTTCACAACAACATATATACCAATATTTTCCAAATCCAAATCAAAATATTCATCCATCACATATTCCAAAAAATCAATACATCACATCGAATCCAAACATTCCACCTTCACAACACATCATTCCATCCCCCCAAAGATAGAAAGCTTGGCAAGCCCAACAACAAGCTATTGCACAACAACAAGCCTTGCAAGCACAAAAATCCCAACAAGCATTGCAAGCACAACAAGCTCAACAAGCCTTACAAGCACAAAAAAATCAATAAGCTTTGCAATCAACAATCCTTACAATCTCAACAAGCTTTGTAAGCTCAACAATAATACGTTCAACACAAACAATTGCTTGCACAACAACAACAAGGCTTGCAATACAATTCACAACAACAACAATACACTACTTCTCAACAAAACATAGCCAATAAACATTCATACGAAGCATATGGTACACCTCCACCATCATCACCTCAAAATCAACAATATCAAACGAACCCATAATCAACACCATATAACAACACACCATCATATCAAAATATGACTTACAAGTCATCTATCATCCCACAATACAACACATGTGCTCCACGATTGAACAACCCTCAAGAGGATATTTCTTCACAAATCAAGACACAAATGTAGAAAATCTAAAATATTCAAGTAGGGAAAACCAAAAAGTCCAACACAGTGCAAGATTCATGCTCATATCCATTTGATCATAATATTGTAATGGTACCATTCCTTCTTGGATTTGAGATCTCTAAATTTGAAAAAGGCATGGAAATCCAAAGGAACACATTAGGGAATTTTATGTGGCATGCATGGAAGTAGCATACAATGATTCATACTTGATGCATTTCTTCCCAAGAAGTTTGGGAGGCCAAGCTATAAAGTGGTTCTCACACCTACCTCCAAGTATCAAGACATTCCAAGAGATAATAGATCAATTTGTGGCACATTTCTCCTAAAATATTGATATGGACATAAGCTTGGAGGAATTCTATACCCTAAAAAAAACAAGGAAGAAGCATTTGCAAACTTCTTAAAATGATGGAGACATAGAGAAAGCAAATGTAAATGGCCAATACTAGAAAAACAACAAGTAGAGATCATTGTTGGAAATGTAGAAACTGATCTAGCCTTCCAATTGAAGATGTAATGTGTGTCGACATATGAGGAGATCATATCAAAAGGTCTCAACATTGAACGAGCCCTAATTAAGTATAGGGGACCTACACAAAACCAAAACCAAGTGTCTAGTTTTAATGACAAACCTTGACATCGGGCTAAAAACGAGACAATTACTAATGATAGTGTGGTAGATGCAAAGGTTGTGATTAAGGCACCATCAAACACACAAACCATACAACATAACACAAAAAAAAAAAACTAACAAAATGTCAATAATGTTAACCCCCCAAGAGGACCACAACGATGACAAAACATTTACCCACAACAACATAGATTCACTCTCTTGGGGGAACCCATTGAAATGGTGTTGAAGAAATTGATTCAATCAAATCTCATAACCCTCCCTAATTATAAGAACTATCAAGAACCACAAGTCAAACCTCCTTGGTATAGGGACAAAGATCATTGCGAGTTTCACCAAATGAAGGGACATAAAACACAAAGTTGTGTCGAACTCAATCATCTTATCCAAGACCTTATTGATTAGGGAGATGTTAACATTGATAAAAAATTAGGGAATGAATATCTAAAAATTTATAAGGATCCTATGCCTAATCATAAAAACAAAAAATATTCTGGAAAAGCATCAAGCTCAAATAATGTAAACCATAGGTCTATGATAACACAGTAGGACACATTTGTGTTACTCATCCATCACAACATGAGGAATTATATATGAATCAAGATACTTTCTTAAAACAAACTCCAAATCAATCAACATTGTCTAACAATTATTCATATCAAAATAACATCAAGTATGTATCAAATTGCAATATTCCTTCCTCATATGACTTCATTATTGGGGATATTGAATAATTTCCAAGACAACAAGAATAATGCCTTACAATATCCCTACCCATTGAAGCTTGTGAATAATATACTACCAATGTTATACTATCTACCCAAGAGTCATGTCAAGGCGATGCTCCTAAGTATTCATAATGAAAATTGCTCTGAATCAAGTAGAGATCAAGAGCCTTTTCCCTCACAACATTATCATGATTTAAAAAATATTTTCTAAGGAATGATATGATGAATTTATCCTAATCCAAGAAGCAAGCAATATCATCTACTATATCTCATCACATATCTAATAAAATCTTGAATAATCATTGGCTTGTTGGACTTTTGAATCAATCTCAAAAGAAATGGTTAATCCATTTTCTTTTTTATTCTTCTATCTCTTTCCGTGCTACCATTTCCAACATCGTATCATAATCGTCAACAAAATTCCATATAAATGCATCCATCCTGCATCCGTAAAACATCAGCATACATACATCTTGCATAATCATCACATATCACATGAAAAATACAAACATAAATGTATCTCATAGCATATATATTTTGCATCATCATCAACATTGTATTTGCATACATTCATATTGCATCATATCATAAAACATACATACGCATCATAAATCATATCATATGCGTAATAAAGGAATCATCATCATATAAGCATCTCATAAACATCTGCATCCATATCATAAACATATGCATCCATACATACATACATCAACATAAAATGAAATAAAAGGCACATCATCAACATAAATGCCGCATCCACTCATCTCATATATATATATATCAAAATAATGATTGTCATGATACATATCAAAATTAATGTGTGATATACATCGAAATATATACATGAGGCTATCCAAAACTAGCCAATGAATGAATATGCATCACTAATCAGGCTGCACATCCAAAATGTGTCTGTATGCCTGAGGTTATCGATTACACCCCACCTCTTAGTTATATGTTACTTTTACCTTGTGAGTAAATATGATGATAAATGTTGATCAGGACTTTGATATGTTTAAGTGAATGAAACACTAAATATATATTATGATGTTATTGATTTTGAAGGAATGATTATGTTTCATATACTAGTGGAAATGCGATACGATGAGCCAAGTTTTTGGTGCATTTTGATCATATTTCTATAAATACTTTTCTGTTTTTATTATGCTAAATCAAACATTCAGTCTGATTATGGGATAGAACATAGACCTTTTTATGACTCAAATATGATGAGTATATTATGATAAAAAGTTCCATGATTATTATCTTTAATGTTTTATTAGTCTGATAAATACTTTATGGCTTTTTTTGATCATAAAACCTTCCTGCAGCCTCCACTACCAAATTTCCTGCAGCCATGTCTGAAACAATGTTTGCCTTAGTTTAATACTTAATGAATGAATGAATGAAATAATGTAATGTCTTAAAGATGAAAGTGTTGAGCTAACCTTCTTCTCCAGGAAAGATGGCGAGTTATTTTGCAGGTGCCACGATTACAGGAAGGAATTTAAAATCCATTTGAAGAGTAGAAGGCCAAATCTACAAAGACTGGTTCAACAGCGAAAGATGGGGAGACAGTTTCAAACTTATCCGCCAAGCAAGAAGAATGTTCCAGGAATCTAGGCCAGGTATCCTACTATTGCTCAAATCCAGGATGATGGCGCTTTAAGTCTGCCAAACCAATTTGACTTGGTCCTTGCATTGTCATTTGCCTCTTTAATCAAGTTAGTTGGATGTAATAAATACCTCCTGATTTATAAGGGAAGGTTGGTTAGTAGTTAGGATTAGTTTTCAATAAATAGCCCATTCTTCTTCAGAGAATGGGCTAGAAGATCTTGTCATTTGTAATACGTTTTTCAATATCAAAAATATAGTTAAGAAGGATTGTGCTATGTACTTGTTCACTTTAACTCAATAAAGTTTATGGAGCTTTTCACCTAATATGTTGATTACTTTGGCATGACCTAAGGGGGCCCACTTAGGAAATTGCCTGTACTTTCATTCTGTAGGTTAGGATAGTTGTACTTTCTTTTGTAAAAGTTAAATGTGTCTATTCCTGCAGCAACAAAAATACATCACTATTGACTGTTCCTGCAACCACTAGAAACATAGTAGTTTTACCTTTCAGTTTTTGTTTCCAGCAAGTTATTCAGTAAAGTAATTCCAGAATTTAGAGTTCTAGCATTTTAGAGATCATGCATGTCTAGAAGGGTGGTTAGTGCATATATTTTGCTGTACCATTTCAAGTCTACATCCTCAGGTTGATAAGTAAATGAGGTTCTTTAACAGATTATAGCTGCTTGTTGTGATGTCCAATCCCTAAGTTGAG
>CM021104.1:658378719-658395553 GCA_007115665.2 Sequoiadendron giganteum
GAATTAAATTGATTTTGATCCTGCTTCCGCCTAAAATGACCATGACATCATAAGTGATTTTAACAATCAATAAATAACTTCATTTTTTAACGACTAGGCCATTCAAAAATGAAAGGGGCTTAAATTAACCTAATAAGACCATCCCCATACGACAAAGAGGTGACTGTACTATTTAGGGCATCATATTTAAAATAGGAATGCATCAAAAACCTTATATAAAATCGTTAATTTCAAATAACTAGGGCACGCATTTAATCCTATTTAAATTAACTAGATCTAAAGCGAAACAAGATTCCTAAGTAAACACCATTATTTACCAAATCCTACTAATGTAAAACAATAATTAATCTATGCATTTAAAAACTAGGGCACCACAATGCGGTCACAATTAAAACGTGAAAACGACCATGGAGAAAAACAAACAAATGGGAAACAAACACCGAAAAAGTAGAACGAAAACAAGAAAACCAAACAAAAGAGAAAGAAAAACAAAACACACGAACTCACCGTAGAATCATGAATTCGTTAGAAACCACCGACCGAATAAAAATGGAAAACGTGAAACCAAACAAGAGAGAAGAATAGAAAACCCCCTACCTTGAACACAAATAAATAGGTTAATTCCCTGAAGCAATCCACACCTAATTGTCTACCTTTCGATCGATTCACATGAAAAAACACTCCACTGCAACTCTAGTTCGCTCTTAGTTTCTTTCAATAATGATGATAACTACCATTTAATCCCTAATTAAGGTAAAAACTCAGAGTTTCAAGCGTACATGGCACCTGTAATTAATGCCATAAATGTGGTAGAGCGGAGTTAGAACTACAGAAGGAACTGGCACATTACTGTCATGCAACTTTGGGTAAAGTCAATGACCAAAAACGGCAGGAGTGGAATCATAATTAAAACTGATTTGGAAACCTATCTAATCTTTCCAACTTGGTTCCCGTTTCAATTCTAGTAACAAAGAAGAAAGCAAAACAAAACATCAAAATAAAACAAAAGACCGAAACGAGAAAACTTAACATAAAAACCTAGTTTACAATGAAAGACCAAAAAGCGGAGGCAGAGGCGGAATTGGATTTGATTTTGAAACTTCGGATAAATTCGGACTTAACTTCCACTCTGGCTCTGGCTCTGATAAAGATTAAAAAAAAAAACAAAAGAAGACTGTCGAGATGGGAATCGGAACAAGTTTTGAAAGAAGTTTTGAAGCCTGATTTGGTTCCGGCTCCGCTTCCGACAGAACAAACCAAAGAAAAATAAAGTATTGGAAAAGAAAGACTCCAAACTTTGTTTGAAAACAACCAAGGACAAAAACATAAAGGGGGACCCATTTTGACCAAGGCAAAATATGGGGTGGCTATGCAAGGCATAACAGGTCTCATTACCTTTATTTTGAAGCATTTTTTGTAAAACCATTGATGAAGTTGCTAGGATATCCGTGTAATTATAACCTATCCCCAGAAGTACAAATATTTCTAAGACCAAAGGAAAATGACCGGAGAAATAAAGTGAATCATAACTGGGGAGACTTGTATGCTTTCCCTGATTGTACAGTGATAAGGGTTTATGGGTTTGAAGGGGCTCCACACTTGATGCCATGAGTAGTTCCTGACCGAATTGCTTATTTAGAAATTGTGAGGCAATTGAAAAAATTTGATTCCAAACACCTCAAAGGACATAGCAAACAATCAATTATGCCCAACACCTTATGTTTTGGAGACATTACAGTGGTTGCCAATGAAGGATATGGAGAAATTGATGGTAAATTAGCTTAGTAAAATCTACCTCTAGGTGATGTAAGGAAACAATTTGATGCAGAAGGGTTTATTCACAAGGCGAGATTATCGCAAGGGCTATCAGGGTATGAACATTTGTTCTCAATCGAAGATGTCATAAGAAACCATGATGAGGCTTCCACCAAGCAAAGAATGGCCACCTATAACAAGATTATGCTTGTAGAGGAATGGAAGAGAAAAAATGTCCCATCTTATTCAAAGGCATTTGGTGAGATACAGGATCCTTTAACAAGAATTGAGCAACTCATCACTCATGTCAATGAACTAGTAAAGGATGTTCCCCCAGTTGTTTTTGATGCACCTCATGCAACCTATTTAGGAGTACAAGCTAAAGACATAGAGCCCTTGGATTACATACCTTCACAGCCTACTTCTGAGGTATGTTTTTCTGTAGATACTGATATAAGGGAAGAAGAGCAGGGTGATGAAGAGGGTGAGCAGGTCAAACATATCAATGCTCCTATGATTGCACAGTACGAGCCCCCTCAAGAGTAGAATATTGTAATATTTGAGGCATCAAATGAACTATCTGATGATGTGAGGGTCAGGGCTTGACAACAGTTTATTTTTTATTGTGATTTTGTTAAATCTTTTGAATTTAAATCATTTTTTTATGAATATAAAGGCAGAAAAATGAGACAATAGATACAGGATATCACTCCTGAACATGAGGCAACCACTTTGGAGGAATTGAAAAGGGAGGTAGAAAAGGAAATGGAGTCCATCACTCCTGAAAGAGGCAGGGAATTGCTTCAAGAAGCTGGAGTGTTGCTCCTGCCAGGGTGGGATATTAGCTCTCCAATTGTATTTGATAGCTTCAGAAAAAGAGGGGATACGACAATGAACTTAACAAAAGAAGCAAGTGACAAAATATATTCAGGATCTGGGTACAACCCAGACCCAGCCACCTTGCTTATTTGGCCACTGTATCCCCATGATAAAAGACTTGCTATAATTATTAATCCAAACCAAGTGTTTGGTCATCTCTTGGTTCAACGAGTAGTGGATACCAACCCTATGGAGACAACAAAATTGAACATAAATGTGGCAAAATTTACCAAAGCACAGATCGAAAAATTGATTAAGGAAAATGAAAAATTGAAGAAGGAGCTAGAAAATCAGAGAGAAAAAACATCTTCCTCCTCCACATCAAATTTTTACTCCCCATGGCTTGAAAAAGATAAGAGAGTGCTTGATGCATTGGTTGATGCAGCCTACTGGAAGAATTGCCATCTGAAATCCCAGTGGAAATGCAAAGAATTGGAGAAAGAAGTGAAAACCATCAAATATAACACTGTATCTAAAATGATAAAAGAAAGATTCAACAAAATGATGAAATGTGCTATTGAATATTGGAAATTATTCAAATAGACACACATTGCATTGGTGGAGAATGAACGATTGCAGCCTAGAATGATGGAGAAAAAAAAGGAGCTTGTAGATAAGAATGTCATGAAAGGAAAAATATTGTTGACATATAACAAGTTGGTAGAATCACATAATGGATATTATAACAGGCTTAGGGAATATTTTGACTGCTTTGATTCATTCCCACTCCCAACACTTCATTTTGGCATTGGAAATCCACAAGAATATGATGATTGGAAGGAAGATCTTGTTGGGCTTCTAACTGCTGCGTTCCAAGAAATAAATGACAACGTTATGGTTTTACAGAACACTCATAAGCATCTCAAAAAAATAATTTCTATGGAATATGATATGAAAGAGGTGATCTCTAATGTGGACACCTATGTTGAACAGGAGTACATCCATCACCTCTCTGCAACCAATCTGTTTATTAGCCAAACTATAGATGTGTCAGAATCAGATCCAACAGGACAACCATCAGATTCAGAGGAAGAATTCCAACCGATAGCATGATGAGCGCCCTAACATGGAGTAGAAGTGTTGAGCAGATCTTAGGTGGTCAGTGGTCATGGGCTTCTGCTTGGAGATTAACAGATCGATGCATTCACCTGTGGCATTTTTTTATTTATAATTTGAGTTATGTTTAGTTGCCAAACGTTAGGACTTTTTGCAAGGGGTTTTTAGCTTGTTGCCTCTCATATATAAGAGAGATCAAGACCCCAATAGGAGATCAATGGATCATCACATCATTTTTAATTAGAATTTAGAGTAGAAAATAGTAAGAAGATAGATAATAGATTGCACCAATTTTCCCATCCATCTCATATCATATACTATTTTTATAATGCATATCATTTGAACTTTGAAGATCAATACAATGGAGAAGGTTACACATATTTACTAATTTGATTTCGAGTGTTCAACTATTGTGGATTCATATGCTTATAAGTTATTAACTTATTTGGTTGTCTCCAAAGTGGTTGTTTATGTTATTCAAATTGAGTGTGTGGAAGTACATTTAATTGTGCAGTACATTGAATTTGAATTCTTCAGGAATAGGGGTTGTGACCATGGGGTTTTAGATTTATTTATGGACATGATCATTGATCAAGTAGTAATGTGGGCCACAAAACAGATCTTGTCACACAAATCTCTGCAATTTGTGCTAATCATAAAATCAAATGTAGTGTATTTTTGCAGTATGTGGGATGTGGGTGAGGTGTAAGTTGGTGGATACTAATCAGGATTTTTAATCAAAACATAACAAAAGCTAATAGTTCAACATCCATAACTTAGAAATGAACAAAATAACCCTTGATCATTTTATTCAAAATAATGATATGTTTATACAATGGAGAGACATGAGTTCGAAATGGGTAATTTCCATTCAGATGCTAGTATTGTCCTGAAACATCAAACTCTCATGAGTTTAAAACCTACTACAAAATGACACAAAATCTAAAACAACAAACCCTTTTACAATTCACTCTACAACTTTACTTAGACTCGACCTAAAATTATCCAACTTGCTAACCCGTATTTTTGGCCTTGAAATCCTTCTTATAGAGAATGAAGGAGAAAACAAGCATTGGGCCAGAAATACACATGTCACCATTCACATGGACCGCCCTATGATATTTCAAAAAATTGTTACAACAACTGAGTCCCTTGAGAATCTTCTTGTTTTTCCCATCCGCTGGAAAATGGCTGATGCACTGGCCAAACCTCAAGAAACTTGCACCAAAATTTTCATCAAGATACAACCAAAATCTGTTATAACTATAACTATTGACTAGTTAATCGCTAGTAGTCAACTCTATCCTATTCTTCCTCGGTTAAATATTTGTCCACCCATCTCTGATATTCTTCATTTGTCAGCCAGTCAAAATTCACCACCTCATTCACCTTAGCACTGTAAGGTGTGTATTTTACTGCTACCTAATTTTCTCTCTTTCAAAAGACTCCAAAAATGTACTAGTATTAATGATCTTATCCATACAACTTACCAACAGATCATAGTCTGAGTCATCACAAATCAATTTGATTTATGCGTTGATAACTTCATCCGCTCTATCCTACCACTGCTACAATGATCTAGCATTTCCTTGTGCATCTATTAATTCTGGTAAAGATGTATAACTCCAATCATCAAAACTCTTTACCAATTCCTTAATCTTACTACTCAAATCATCTAGTAAGGCTTGAAAACCTTGCAGTGACTTTACAAAAATTTGAGTAGGCCTTAATGATTGGGGCCTCTTATCTGCAACAAATCTAGAGGCCTTATACATAATATCTAGGTCATTGGCCCTAGGGATCCACTTCTCAGCTAAGGGAAAAACTATTTCTTGATCCCTAGTAATATTTTTTATTGCATCCAAGAATAAATAATACAAAGAATATAATGATGCTAATCTACCATCAACCCTCTCATTTAGGTGCCTCAAAACTATAACAACTTCATTCTGCTTGGCAACTGCTCCCTCCTCACTTGCTTTTAAAGTTGTATGTAACTCTGTAATCTTATTTAGCATCTGCTTCTTAGTGGGATCTATAGAGTATTCAATCTCTTCTTCAACTGGCTCTAATGTAGGACTGAGAGCAAGAGTTTGGATGGGGGATCCTGAAGTAGAAACAATTGGAGAAGTAGGAGGCATTGATCCTGATGTAGAAGGCAGTGTCATGATACCAGGAGCACTTGAAGACTCCTGCACTTGTCTATGCTTTAACCTATCTACCTCAGTTTTCAGCTCAACATTCCTTTGTTGCATCCTAATGTACTCTCCAATTATAATATTATACTTCTCCATCAAGCTCTTCTTTTCAGCTTCTTCTCTCTTAGTTGTCTTCTGGGCCAATTTGGCGACATTTATAGTCAAATTTGTAGCTTCTATAGTTGAAGTTTCAGGATCTCTCTTGATTATTAACCCTCCCCTTAGGTTTGGGCTAATATTAGTAACATTTGGCTTTCTGCCCTGGGTGCCAATGCCCAAATTTTCAGGGTCTCATATTCCTCACTAAAGGCAGAATCCTGCAGTGTTGCCTTGACCTCTTCCTTAGTGTTCTACATGGGATGCTTGGACTTTAAAATAGCATTGAATGCTACTGCATCTGCTATGTTCCACTCATGAAAAATTAGAACACTAGCTTGAGTCACTAATTTCCTTCCCTCCTCAGGAGTGATGCTTTTAAATTCCTACATCAATTCAGCCTTTACCTCATCATCATTCTCCTGATTAGACCTATTAGGCCTTAATTCTCTTCTCTTCTTGCATTTGTCTTGGTATTCTTCTAAGTTCATCCTCCACATCAGTTGCAACAAAACTGGAGTTTTCACAAATGCATCATCATCCAAGAATTCCTTGCATGCATCCATTCTAGCATCTTGCACACATTGGCCCTTCACATCCATATCAGACAATACTAACTGATTTGATCTAGGAGGGGAAGGAATACCAACCTGCATGTCTTGATATGGGGCAATTATTTCATCCATCAGAGTCTCTTGTGCTTCCTCAAATCTTTGCCTCTTAGGGCTTGGATCTGATGGTGGTAATGCAGGATCATCTTCTGATGGTGAATCCAAATCAATGATCTTTATTCCTCCAGGTGCTCTGATCTTTAGACCTGGCTGTGTTGGTGTCTTCATTATTTGTTTTCATTTCTTATCTTCTTCCTCCTCATCACTACTTTCATTCCTCTTTCTCTTATAAAGAGGCCAATTCACTGTGGGTTGATAAGTTGGCCTTGTTTCTATAGACCTCACCTCTAGTCTTTGTATGCCAAAATCTAATTCCAAGCTGACCTTCTTGGTCATCAAAGTACCCATGATCTCTTTGAATTTTTCCATCAAGAAGTCAATTTTCTTGTGGAATGGGGTGAATTCCATTAATGGATCATATTTGGGATCCATTTTATGCACTATAGCCAATAGCTTCTGATATGCAATCCATTTTTCTTTACTCAATTCCTATCTGTTTAAATCAAATTCATTCCTAATTACGTCATCAAGAAAATGGATCTCATGTGCAAACCTGCCACCCTTAATCCGTTGCCTAAAAAGGGAAAAGAAACCCTCAGGGTCATGTTGTCGCCTGAAACCACACCTCAAATGAAAATCATCAAAAAATCTTCCAAAGTGGACCCATCTTCCCTTGGAGAAAACAAAATCAAACACAATAGTATAATCAGGGAAAAGAGTCCCTTTTCCCTTCCCTGTCAGGTTGTCCTCATGAATACAACCTATCTGCCACATGACCTCAACAAACCTCATTCTTTATGGCACATTGAATGGGAGGATATGTGGGGATCCCTAGAAACCATACACCCTTAGAACAATGTTGACTGGGTACAACATGATTTCACCCCAGTTGTGACAAAAATTTAAATTAGGCTTCCTCCCCTTTGGTTTGAGAAAGTCATGTAAATCCTCGGGGACTCTAAGCACATTTACTATCAACCAAGCCCTGAGTCTGGAAGCAAAGCAGTTGTCAAATTTCACAAAACTGGCACTTCTTCTATTGTATGATAGATCTGTAGTCCAGACCTACACCGATAACCTTTCTCCATTTACTTCTTGCCTCAACTCCATCTTCTCTGAGAAGAAGTCGGCATTCTTGTACAAGAACATGTACATTAACAAGGAATACCAAAAGAAAGGAGTGCCAGTATCCCCTACCTGCAACTTCAACAATCCTTCATGTATCTTTTCTTCCAGAAAAGATGCAAAATCATAGATCACAAAGAAATTGGGGTGTTGTATTTGGGCCCCCATGAACATATAAGCAATTGGCATTACAATGTTAGGGCTAAAACCCAAAATCTAGCATAGTGAATAGAATGTGGCCAAAAAGTGATTTGCAAAGCAACTTAGCTTGAAAGGCTCCTAGTCACTTGGGCTGATATAAATTGCCGAACTGCTTGCCTTTGCCAAATGAGGAGGAAGCAGCTTCAACCTGAAAAGTGGCTTTGACCTTGCATACTCCTGCTTCATCTCCTCAAGATCAATCTAAACCAAAAATGAACTAGGTTCACTCAATTCAAACACTTATTGAATTTCTTCCCTACTTACACTTAACAAGACCCCTCCATCATTATCCCTTATTACTCTCGTAACAAGGTCATAATGTGTTGCCACCGCCCTGAGCAGGTCCACATCGAGGAACATGTTTGGCACTACTAGCTTCCCCATGTCATATCTCCAATCATTAGAGAAAGGGTGAGGTAAATTTCATTGTCCATACCACAGTCTAAACATTTCCAAACTAGTCATAGGAACCCTAGCATCTGCAATGTTGTAATTCTTGCATACTAGTCCTTCACCTAGGGTTCTTCCATTCATCAAAACTAAACCCCTCTTCCTATCATTTGTTGAAAACGGGACTTGATCCAGGAAATCATCATACAAATTCCTCTTTAAATAATCAACCTGGCCAGAATGTTGCTTTGTCGGTGCCATCTCAAATAAATTGGGGCTTCCTTAAAAATTCAAACTTTGAACAAACTAGGGCTACTCAGAAAATGACATTACAGTAAAACCTTGCAATTTCCCACAATTCAACAAACCAGTAACCCTACAACAACAATCAACAAGCTTTCTAACAAGAACACCACAATTCTTTACAAAACCACAGTCAAATTAACCAAGCCACATAGAGAACAACTCACGGGATTTATGCTTTGTAGAAGACCGAATTCTCACTATGAGTGCTTGAATACTTTGTGATAAAATAGAACGAAGGAAAATTACTTAATGTCAATCGAATTGAGCTAGTAAATGTCTCATCCACCATTAAAGCTCACTTGCATGTCGTGCCAAAGGCTCCAAGTTTCTAATCGCATTTGATGCGAATTCAAATCCCAACCGTCGATCCTTCACTTTCGTTAGAGCATCGAATGACTACCTTCAAAAAGGCTGATGTAATCTCCATCTCAGCACCAAGGGCCCACCACACTATGCATTGCCAAAGGAATACACGTGGCACTCGCCCGTGATATCGCAATCAATAAACACCTCGCATCTTCCGATCACATGATGGCGGGCAACCATTGATCTCCACCATCGACAATCATGTCCATTCATAACAGTCACCGACATTGAACATAACCGTCGAGCAACTTTTTCATCAAGATTATAACACCTCCGTTAATTTTGAGCACGTGCATCTCACAGTTGCTTTAGTAACCTGCCATATAATGTATTAAAACCCGACATAAATATTAAAGCAATTTGATTATTATTTTGATATCGCCAGCTGAGACACATGGCGCTCACCCATGATATCACAGTCAGTTGAAACTCTGTGGTGGGGTCATCACGGGATTGCGGGGAATGGCTAAGATCAACCAATGGTTGATCGACGGTCATTTAAAATCATTCCCTGTAAAATAAAGCATTTATTAATATGGACACGGGGACATTGCCTAGGCCGACGGGAAACAATGGCTTAATGTTGTTCTTAAACATAGGGCACGAGCCAATCCTAAACTTAGGAAATAATAAAGTTAGGAAAAAATATTCAACTCGGTTTATTAAAAGGGGCCCGGCCTAGACAAAGCAATGGGACATAAGTCATTTTAAAACCCACCTAAAAAAGGTAACGACCGAATAGATTTCACCCAAGGTATTACATAGAACATTACGATTTTCATGAAAACCAAAATAAAAACACCAACCTTAGGTTCTTTCCCAAACAATATGACACATTGACAGACCAGGACAAGGGCAAGACAAAGAGCAATTCAAAGAGCAAAATTTGAAGTTCCATCAAGTTCATCACTAGTTCAAATGATAAAATAAATAATACAGATAATTAGACATCATCACATTACTGAAGTCCGGATTTGATCTTTTTAATTGAATTTCACATGAAGGAGTACATATTGGCATTGGCAATGCAAAATCTTTCCAATGCCCAAAGACAAGTCTGCATAGAGCTAATTTGGAACTTGGAAACTCATATTATCAAGTATTGAAAATAAAAAATCAAGTCATTGTATCACCTTTTCTAGCAACTTCCACTCTTCAAGTGGTGGAATTTCCATTTTTTCTAACTGATGTTGTTTGACTTGAACTTTTGTTAACATTTCATGATTGTAATTGGAAGTGGAACCTGTCTTGAATTCTTCAGTCAATTTTGCATTCAAGGTTATTAGTGTTCTAATGGAATCCAAATAGTTCACATTTGGGTTCTGAGGAAACTGGTCCAAATCAATCTTCCTTGCACCTTCCATCTTCTTTCTGAAACCATCCTTTCCAATGAATCGCTCATTTGTGTCAAAAGCCTCTAGAAAACCAAGCTTTGTGAAGTTCCTTACCTTTTCATCCACCACCTTCATCTTGTCTGCAACCAAATGCAAATATTCCTTTGTTATACACATTTTCAAACACTTTTCTATGATAGATGACAACTTCATTGAGGTTTCAATCCAATTAGTAATCCCTTTTGATTTCAAATCATTGTCACTAGCTTTATAGACTATTCATAGAACTTGATTTGCAAATTTCTCTAATTCCAACACGTTTTTGTTGTCCACTAAATATTTATCGAGCTTCTTATAATGTTGTCTGATACCATCAATCAATTAAAACATGTCACACAAATGATCAAACCTTTGCATTATTTCATCCCAGACTTTTGTTTCATATGTCTCACTATATCTCTACAAAATGGAGATAACTTATTTTGAGAAGTCTTAATTTCTTCTTTTGCTTTCATCAGCTCTGTCTCCAATCATTCAATTGTTTTTCTCTGTTTGTCCAATTTTTGTTCCCATTGTGCATTTCTATTCGCAATGCTTAGTCTTAATTTTTCTGAAGTGGATTTTTCCTCATCATATTTCTTGTTCCTCTCATCTAACCTTCACTTTAGGTTATTCATTTCTCTCTCATTTGATTTATCCTCTTTGCTTGTTGATGTAGAGGAAGATTTTATTATTCTTTTTTTCTAATTCATTGCTCTTGTTATCTGTTGCGTTCCTCTTTGCTTTCTCACTTGCTAGGTCTGCCTGTAACTTTTCTATTTGGTTCTACAACCTTTTCTTCTCTCTATCTTTCTTTAGCAATGATGTGTACACCAATTCATTGTTCTTATTTGATACATTACTTTTGTTAGTATTTTTCAGGCCAGAAAAATCCAATTGAAAATTGGTTACCTGGTATTCAGATCGATCCATCTAATTTGTTGGGTTGTTTTGAACTATGGGAACAAAAATTGTGTACTCCATGATTTATTTATTTGTGTCAAATGTGGGTAATACCATGGTTGTTGTAGGCTCTAAAGTTACAGCAAACGCACTCTCCATCTGTTGCTTCTTTTCTTTTTTATTCAAGTCTGATTTCTTTTGAAACTCTTCAATGAAATCATAACCTGGCAAAGTAGGAATAATGGAATGCTTGAATGGCGAAGGAATAGGAGTACTCGCAGTTGCTAATGATGTCATACCCACACTAACTGGAATTGGGGGAGTGCCTGGAAATAACTCCTTTGTAGTGGATCCACTGATAGTGTGACTTGGACCTGTCAAAATCCTTTGCCTCTTTTGATTGCCTTGATCACTTGGTGTTTCTGTGGTATCTTTTATTGTTTTCCTCTTAGCCTTGTGTGTAATTTTTCATTGTAGCACATGTTGACCACTACTAGTACTACTACCCATACCATCACCACCAATGGCACTCCCAGTTGCACTAAGCTATCCACCAAGGGCATCTCCTAGTTGTGATTGTATCTGACCGTGAGGATGAGGATTAGAAGCTCTAACAAATTGAGTTTGACTTGTATGCCCTTGGTCTATTGTTTCACCTCCAAACTCAAGGCCAGATCTATCAATTATTTTTCTATGCTCAACATCTGCTATTGTCCAAGGGCCTTGTCCTTTGGACCCCAAAGAATCACCTTCATAACCAATTTTTTCAAGTATGGCTACTCTTGAAGTATATGTTGAGGCATTTTCTTCTTTTGCGGCCTCACTTAAACCAGGTTTGTAATTGGCATGGCTTTGTTCTTCTTCTTCACTATCAATATCATCATTAGATTCATCATCAGATTCATCACTTCCTTTTCTTCCACATTGATCAGGATGCTCTATATTCTACAATTTTCTAAACTCTTTATCTTCTTCGTTAGCTCCATACTCTGCAAGAGCTCTTGGATCACCTAGGTCCTTCCTCATAGACCAAAAGGCAATGATTTTTTATCAAGACCAATTTTTATCTATAACTTCCTTCTCTAGAGAACCTAAAAATTTTACTCTACTAGATGTTTTATCACTTTTTTCATAAAAATTGTTGTATGTCCTAATTGTCTTTGGGTGCAATGCCATAATTTTTGCTGACAATTGTTCAAAATAAATACCATTCTCAGCAACACTTTTCTCCATTGCTATTTTGACCTCATCCCAAGAATACTTGTTTCTCAAGTTTTCAAGCAAGGGTTTACTTTGATGTTGAATTCTATTTGCAGTATTCCTATTGGCCATAATCATTGATTTAATGATGTCACATGGATCATACTGCCAGTGACAGATAACATCAAAGTCAAAAAAAATCAAAAGATTATGTGCCACACTAAATGCTTTTGTCTCGAATGTGAACCCTCCACATGAAAAAGGTAAAGAAGGAAATTAGGTTTTCTTTTGTTGACTGAGAAAGTGTAGTTCATCAGCACTTTGCACCAGCCTTACATATTACAATGCCAAAACCCTTTTTGTCACACGTATTGGAAGTTTGTATGGTTGTACTCCTGATCCATAAAATATTAGCACAGTATATTCTTCCATTAAGTACCAATCAACCAATTGTATTTATTTTCCTAGTTGCATGTGATTTCTACATTACATAGGCAATCTAGGCATTGGAGTATTTGTAATTACTTGATGCAATGGAGCCAAAAAGTAGTCTACAAAATTACTGTAATTCCTTTGAGAATCATGCATCCTTATCTCAGTGGTCCATAGCCATTTTATTTTCCTCTGCATTACTATAGGGTTGAATCTGAAGCTTGTTGGTCTAAAACATTCCTCTAAATTTGAATAGAAAAATATAGCAGAAGTAGGTTGTGAACCTAAATGTCTTAGTGGAACCTGTTTTAATCATTAAAAATTGTTTATGCATGGATTCTACAATGTGCTAAGTATAATTATATTTGACATGTTCATCAGCATAATGGATATTATATACCGTTTCAAGGAGGCTTGCACCCACTTCCAAATTGCTATCCAGACCAAGGAAAAATGCTAGCATGGAAATAGTATCCTGAACCCATGGTTTTAAAATATCCAAATTATAAGGAGGCTTATGATCACCTTTCAATTTTTTTCTATCCTTAACTATTTTATTTAAGAAATTATTTTTTAGCCTTTCTTCCACTGCTTCATAATCACTAGCAAGTTTTTCTAGGTCAATGTGGTGGTTTCCAAATTCTTCGGTTGTAAACCCCAACACTTTTCCAAGTTCTTCTACATTAATGGATAACAATTCTACTTGGCTATATTTATTAACAATTGCTCTTTTTTTATCATCATAATTTTCGGCACAGACCATGATAAATTCTGGGCAAGGGAAAACTTCATGTAACATCATGCGCCCTAATCCAGTTACCCACGGTGCACTGATACTATCAACTTGTGTTTGCTTTGCAGCCTTATTCTAAGATGAAAATCTAAGTTCTGAGGTACACCTACCATAGATTTCAAGATCATAAATATCATGGTACCCATTGGTGAAACCTGGGGTTTTAAGCAATTCTGCATAATGTATTTTTTTATCGGACCTTGCTCTAGTGGTATAGGTGGTAGACATGCTTATACAAATGTGAAGTTGTAAAATTTGAATTCCCTAATAAGTAATACCTATTAGTCCTCCTTACTTTTAATGAATTCTTGAGTCTCTAAACCCAAACTTCAAACTTTGACAAAATAAGATTTTAAGAAATGTCAAACGATGAAACGTAGCCGCAGGAATTCTTTCACTTACCTAGATTTTGAGTCCCGACTCTTGAAAACTGGAATGGCATTTTTGGAAGTGGAATTGTGGAATCCAGAACAGGGTGGTGCACTGCAATGAGCAATTTGAAGAGTGAAGACTTTAAAAATCACTATATAATTTCAAAGTGCAAAGTGTTTTAAATGCTTTTTTTCTCATAATTGGAACATTAAAGTGAATGACACGTCTTAGGAGTTAGGTCTACAAGACTACAAGTTGCAAATTCTTAACCATTGATCTTTTTAAATCTAACATTTATAGGGTGATTCCGGAGGTTTAAGTTGGGAAGCCCATCTCTTTGTGCATTTTATTACGAAATGCAACTACAACCATACATCAAATTTTCATCCAATGGTTGAAAATTGAGTAATTTATGATATTAACTTAAAAAAATAAACATGACACATGTGTTTTAAAGTTGTTTTAAACTTTTTTGTGCTAGGATTGGCAGCAAGGCCAAGGGGCTGGTAAATTAAGGTTGCAAACTGCAAAGGACTTGAAAAAATCTCACTGTGACCATGTGCTTTAAATGCTTTGTTTCTCGAAATTGGAACATTAAAGTGAATGACACATCTTAGGTCTACAAGTTACAAATTCTTAATCTTAACCGTTGATCTTTCTAAATCTAACAGTTATAGAGTGATTCTGGAGGTTTAAGTTGGAAAGCCCTTCGCTCTGTGCATTTCATTACGAAATGCAACTACAACCATACATCAAATGTTCATCTGACGATTCAAACTTGAGTAATTAATGATATTAACTTTAAAAATAAACATTAATCACTTGACAGTTGAAACTTAGCAGTACAAAGTGTTTTAAATGCTTTGTTTCTCAAAATTGGAACATTAAAGTGAATGACACGTCTTAGGTCTACAAGTTACAAATTCTTAATCTTAACTGTCGATCTTTCTAAATCTAACGATTATAGGGTGATTTTGGAGGTTTAAGTTGGCAAGCCCATCACTCTGTGCATTTCATTATGAAATACAACTACAACCATACATCAAATGTTCATCCAACGGTTGAAACTTGAGTAATTTGTGATATTAACTTAAAAAAATAAACATGACACATGTGTTTTATAGTTGTTTTAACTTTTGCGTGCTAGGATTGGCATCAAGGCGAAGGGGTCGGTAACTTAGCATTGCAAAGGACTTATTATAGCCTACATATTACATAATGCAAATCATAGAAATTTGTGTGACAAGATCCATATTATAGCCTACATAATTACATTGCATCCATAAACAGATTTGAAATCCCATACGCGTAGTCCTTCCCCCAATCCTAACAAAAATCAATACCATAGGCATCGGCCTAACAATGCTTTATTGGTGCAACCCTTATCACAACCTCATCGATGGCCTGAAGGCGAAGACTCATACCTCATAAGGTGTGCTCCCCGATATACTGATAGAGTCAACAAAAGTAAGCACGTCGCTGTAACATATAAACATCGGTGGAACGAATGACTGCTTTCCCCCAATGGCCCAATATAACCATAAATTATCAAGTGCATATTGCATAAAGTATATTACTTAATTTCTCAAAAGAAAAAAATTGATTTGAATATATTAAATTATTAATAGACACCCAAGTTCCAATCTCAGAAAACAACTCTTTACTCTTAAGTGTAAATGAATAACGAAGATTCAAGAATAACACAACACAACCATTTATTTTATTGCAATTGAATTTCAATGTCACATTTTTACATATCTTTTTACAGACAAGTAGCAGTGTAGATCCTGTTTTGTATAAATAACATATGTCAGTGTGTCACTTTAGTACTTTACATAGAAAAAATTTAATAATTTATTCCAAGTTGTTGCTCGTTACAATGGATTACAAATTGATTCCAATTTCCAAGCTTCTGCTGTTGAAAACTTACTACAAATGTAACTCTAAAAATAAATGCATGACTCCAAGCTTCTGTTGGTGACAACGTAATACAAATGTGGCTCTGAAAATAAATTCATGATTCCAAGCTTTTGTTGGTGGATTTTCCAACCATGTTGGGGAAAGGGGGTTCTAATCAATCCTGGTGAAATGCGAGTTGTGAAGATACAAAATTTACTTATCCCCTTCTATAATCAAAGTCATACAGAAGATGTAATACAAATGTCTCTTTGAAAATAAATGCATGGGGCTTGCCTAGCCAACTATGCTGGGGAAATGGGAGTTGTTAGAATACAAGAGAATAAAATTTGCTCCCATCTTTTGCACGCAGCTTCCATGCACTGGTATAGCACTTACCTCCATCAAAGCTCCTCATCTTGGTTCAAAACCTATCTGAGAAGTTAGGTTAACCAAATCAACTTCTTTCCAATTCCACCCATTCTGAACTTAAAGGAAATTTGTCTTTTACTGATTACTCTGTAACTACATAGCTGTAGGTAGAAGAATTTACAGTATCCCCAATACTGCATCATCTTATTTGTGAATCCTTATTAACCCTAGAAAATAAAAACCCTTATGGCACTATCCACTATTCACTGAATCACTATCCCTATTTATGGGCCACCAGTGCCGCTACCAGCCTGTATAATTAAATTGTTTAATTTGATTGATGTATGGCTACATGTCAATTGTACCTCAAACTGACAAGCTGTCAAAATCACCGATTCACCAGTGCCACTCAAAGTTCAAATGATATGAAATCATTACAAATATTGTTTC
>CM021104.1:658395653-658489780 GCA_007115665.2 Sequoiadendron giganteum
TGTGTGTGTATGTGTTTATGTATGTTTATGTCTATGTCTGCGTGTATGTGTATGTGTATATGTATGTGTATGTGTATGTAAATCTGTATGTATATGTAAATATGCATATGTGTATGTGTATGTGTATGTGTATGTGTATGTGTATGTGTATGTTTATGTGTATGTGTATGTATATGTGTATGTGTATGTCTATATTTATGTCTATATGTAAATATGTATTTGTATATGTAAATGTGTATATGTGAATGTGTATATGTGAATGTGTATGTCTATATGTAAATTTTTGTGTGTATAGATGTGTGAAGAGGTCTTAAGTGGACAACCTTGCCATGCCTACTTCTCTTAGTCAACCACCCTAACAATCCACTGTGTCGCATTTATCACTCACTGCCCCTTCCTATACTTCTCTACAATCGTGTTTAATTCACTTATGTCTATGTTTATGTGTATGTGTATGTATATGTCTATGTGTATGCTTCATAAATTCAGACTTGCAACAATTGTATCTTTTATATGTGCCATTGATTAATTTGGGGGTGTCCTCAACTTTATATGATGTGCACCTATACGCCGATCCTCCACAACGTCAACAAAAAATCATCCATAGATAGGCTTGATCACATCAAACATAAATCAGATATAAAATGCACACAAGTTAGCATTAATTTAAACAAGGTGCCAAGTCAACAACTTTGAAACCCATTCGACCCATCTTTGACTAACTGGCGAACCCATTACAAGAATGTTTCCGATCGTAGCATAACCAAACGAACACGCAAATGCATTCGCCTGTCCCATCTACCATGAGATATACAACATGTATCAGCTTCAATCTTTCCCATCTTGCCAAGTAGGGTGCGCACGTATTGGAGCCAAACGCAAATATCCCACCAGCATCCATTTAACACTCCTGTAAAGCCGCCATTATTCAAAAAAAAAAACATGGAAACAATTTCAAAGAATCCACCAAACCAATCAAGTCAAGAATTAAAGGCTGAAATCAATCAAATCTCCAATTCATACGAAACATAACTCAAATTCAAAAGAGGACAGCAATTTATTTCACCACACTAAACAACCATCAATCATATTCAAATAATTCCCAATTCAAATAGCCATGAAAACCTTCAAGTATTCACATGTATTACCATAGATCAATATTGAGCACTAAAGCTTTCTTACAACATGTATTTAGGGGACTTGGTTTTCCCAAGGCCTTTCATGCTTGCCTATGTAGCACTTCACATAGATTACCATAGCTTTGTATTTGAATGACTTAGGGGACTTGGTTTTGTGAAGGCTTGTCATGGTTCCCTATGCAACACTTCACAATTTGAATGGAGTTGTGGACCCGTGTGGTATAGGTTGCCATCAAACGAGCATTCATAAAATCAAGTCTCCCTAAAACATCTCTCTATTGCTTAGTTGATTGAATTGATGAAGCAAAACCTATATGTATATTTGTATGTCTATGTTTTATGTATATACATGTGTGGCCTATGTAGCACTTCACATAGATTACCATAGCTTTGTATTTGAATGACTTAGGGGACTTGGTTTTGTGAAGGCTTTTCATGGTTCCCTATGCAGCACCTCACAATTCAAATGGAGTTGTGGACCTGTGCAGCATAGGTTGTCATCAAACGAGCGTTCACAAAATCAAGTCTCCCTAAAACATCTCTCTATTGCTTAGTTGATCGAATTGATGAAGCAAAACCTATATGTATATTTGTATGTCTATGTTTTATGTATATACATGTGTGGCCTATGTAGCACTTCACATAGATTACCATAGCTTTGTATTTGAATGACTTAGGGGACTTGGTTTTGTGAAGGCTTGTCATGGTTACCTATGCAACACTTCACAATTGGAATGGAGTTGTGGACCCGTGCAACATAGGTTGCCATCACCTATGAAAAATTTAACACCCCCAAATTCATCAATGGCACCTAAAAAGGATAGAATAGTTGCACGACTTAATTGTATACGAATATGTATATGTGTATGTGTATGTGTATGTATATGTATATGTGTATACATATGCATACATATACATATGTATATGTATATAGATATGTATATGTATGCATATACATATACATATCTATATACATATGTATATGTATGCATATACATATGTATATGTATGTGTATGTATGCATATATATATACATATACAGTATATGTATGTGGATGTATGCATATATATATATGTATATGGAACCCGTTCATGGTGGCAAAGAACCCGTTCATTGCTTGCATGGCGGAAGTGGAGCTGTTGGTGATGTTCGGTAATTGGCATCTACCCATCTCCGTATCGGCTTCTACCCAAACACGATATGGTCTCTGAGCATCATACGTTGTGGTGAGACAGCGAAGGTTGTAAACGACGAAACGAGCAGGTACCGGTGAGCAAGTGAAGACAAAATGTTTACTTGCTAAAATAGAAGGCTGAAAACATGGTGAGAAGAGCGAGGCACTGGGGAGCATTCAATGTAGGTTGGCTCGGAAAATATGTATGTATATGTGTATACATATACATATATATACATATGTATATGTATATAGATATGTATATGTATATGCATATATGTATGTATATACATATCTATATACATATACATATGTATATGCATATATGTCTATGTATAGGTTGGTTGGAATAAAATTGCGGGGTGGCGTGGAGCTTAGGAGAGGTGACAACATTTAATTCGGACAGTCGATAGGAATAGGAAGTGGAGGCGAGTGATAAATGCTCAGTAGTGGATTGTTAGGGTGGCGGACTGGGAGGAGTTGACGTGGCAAGGCTGTCACCTTCGGACGTCGAGCCACACAGGTAGTGGCACCCAAGGTGCGTCTGTATCGGTCGACGGATCTTTTTTTCATTTTTTTCCATGCGTGGACAAAGTAGGACCTTCCACGTGGCAAAATATTTGGAAAAAGGAATAGAAAATGACAAAATGTCAATGAAGAAGCAAACATTTGAAATGAAAACAATGATACATTGCAAATTACATAGAATACACATTGCAATATGATCATAATACATTGCAAATCAAAACAAAAATGATGCATCTGTAATTCTCATATATTTAAAAATGTCAACAAAGAAGCATACATTGCAAATCAAAACAATAACACACATTGCAAATTACATACAACACTTTTTCGAATTTGATCAGATTACTTCACAAAACAAAACAATAACGGTCAATCTGTACTTATCAAAAAATTACAACTGTCTACAATTTCGGTGCATTTGTAAATATCAATACTTCTAAAGTCTATGAAACTAGCTTTTGTAATCTAGCTGCTGCTGTTGTGAAAAGGATCTTGGCTGGTTGGGGTGCCAATTGCCATGTTCTCATCCCCTTCCAGTCGATGGGGATTGCTGCATACATGAGTGGGACTTGGAGTGGTAAATTGGGTGCAAGTGACATGTGTTGGGGGCGGTGTTGAAGACATTTGTACCTCCCGAGTGCCAAATTGATATGGATATTGACTGCCCCTGAAGTCAGATTAGGAGAGGCTTGAATAATTCATTGTTGTGGAGAACTGAGGGATATTAATGTTGAGAATATCACATAAGACTCCATTACTTTGAGACAACGGATTAGAAGTGTTCCTTAACCGCCTCTCTCTCTGTAACGCCCTTTGTGCCTCCTCAATCTCTTTTTCCTTTCGGCCATGTTCCTTGTGAAGCCTCTCTTGCTCCTTTTTCGCATCTCTATCCTTTTTGTTGTAATTTTTGCTGCTCTTTTTCTTTTCGTAGTATGTCCTTCTCAATTCTGGCATTCTCCTTCAATTCCGCTGCCACAATTCTTGCTTCCCTTTTCTCTACATTCTGTTGTCTCTTTCTTGCTTTTATCTCCTCCACCTCTTTGTTCCTTTGCTCTTGCTCCATTAACAGCCTCATGTAGTTATCTGTTGTCAACAATTGAGACTGTCTATTGATCCGAATTGCACCTACTTTGGATTTCATTTGACGGAAAGTGTGCACAGGCAACTTGAGGAACTTGTTGATGTGCGGAATTGTTTGTGTTTCTTGTGTCCCATCTGACTATGTGCCAATGACCTCCTCGACTACCTATGAGCCCTGTGGTACCTCTTCATTGGCTTGTAAATCTGAATTGCAAGAAGGAGCATAGTAATGGACAACTTGAGAAAGGTCAATTTCTGGTGGTGGTGATGGAAAAGTATAGGTATCCTGTTGTTTTGGGACTTCCAAATCAATGCCCAAGTTCATTGCTCCCTCAACCAACCAGGATGGTTGGCTTCGTTGTGATGGAAGATCTAAACTTTCGCTGAATTGATCAACGACCATGTCCACCATGGGAGGGGTTTGTTCATTAACCACCACTTGTGCAACTGATTCAACATGACATGTATGAGGTGAGTGCTATGTTTCTGTTGCAGGCTGCATGTGTCCATCTGGAAGAGTGGACTGCAATACTATGACATCATCACTTGACACACCAAGTCCAGAAAGGCTGAGAATTGTTTCAACTACGTCAGCATCCTCACTAACCACAAATGTCTCATTGGGATGCATGTCATTGACAAGTGCATCGGGATTCAACGGCCATATACCAGTCCTTTTAAACCCAACCTTGATGTTGTCAACTGTCAAAGCTCTTTTCATTGCTTTGCTGCCTAACATTGCAAGTTCTCTCCTCCTCACTTCAATGTTTGGAAACCTTGACAAAAATTCTGGATGTTCTGATTTGAAGTAAGCTTTGAAAGGTGCAAACACACTCACATCCAATGGCTATAGCTTATGTGATGTGTGTGATGGCAATGTTAACAAATCTATATCGATATCTCTTGCTTCCTGGATGGTTTTGAGTGCTACGTGGCTTCCATGGTCGTCAAAGATCAGCAAGACCCTGTTCGTGGGCGAGACACCGCCTGGAATCGAGGTTTTGAAGTGGGTCAACCAATCTATGAACAATTCTTTGGTCATCCATGCATGTGGCTGGGCTGCCATGCAAGCACTTGGTTTACAATTTATGATGTAATTATCTATGTTCACACTCCCCTTGAACAAGTAGAATCCTGGAATGCTTTGCCCGACAGCATTGACACAACATAGAATGGTTATCCATTCACGGCTCTTTGGGATAATGTAAGAGACATTCTTGCTACCTTTTCTTGCGAGCACCTTCATGGACCCATTGTTCCCTGCTTGGATGCCAGTTTCATCACAATTCCATATGCGATCAGGACCATATGGCACAGCTTTGTATGCTGCAGACAGTGTTTTGTAGAATGCATCTACAACATCAGGTCTAAGATTGAATGCCCTATCTTTGTCTAGGCCTTCAGCAGTTCGTAATGCGAGTTGAGGATGTCTGTGCTTGAAGCCTGTCCACCAGGACTTCCCTGGGAAGCCATTGGTGAAAGGGTTTGGCCTATTTTGACATATTTGAGCAACCTCAGACTTAAGATTGACTATCTCAAGACCATGACCAATATCAGCCATTTGCTCGCACCATTCCACAATGCGATTTTCTTCCTCTTCTGTGAGGACTGTTGGCGGACCTTTCTTGGAAGTTGTTGTTAGACCTCCTAGCCATTTGGACAGTGTGGCTGTTGGGATTGACCACTTTTTGGAAGCCCCCCTTATCGACATGTCATTCTCTTCAACATCATAGAGTGCCCTTTTCATGTCATCCTCAGACCACAGCTTCTATATTTGTTTTACCTTCTACAATATTTGAGGTGTAGTAACCTCAATCTATGGTATTTGAGGAGTAGAAACCTCATCTACTTGTGTAACATGATCTATTTCAGGGGGGAATCTGCATCCTCGTTTCTCGGTAGGCAACCTTGTCGTGGCTCTTTTATTTATTTTTGTTCCTAGTACGGGTCACCACTGCATTGCCCTTGGCCATCTACACAGAATAACTAGAATCAAAACAGTGATGCTTGAACAGAAAAACAATCACTTTGTAATGCAGAACATATGAGAATATGATAAGCAGAGTCAATGATAATGCATAACCTATGAAACATAAATGGTAAACTATGAAATACAAATGATTGAACAATTATCTATATATGTATGAAGAGAGTGTTGTGATGCTTGAACAAAAGAATAATTAGTTTGTGATGCAGAACATATGAGAATATGATAACCAGAGTAAGTGATAATGCAAAACCTAGGAAAGATAAATGGTAAAATATGAAACACAAATGCTTTAACAGTTATCTTTATATGTATGAAGAGAGTGATGCTTGAACATAAGATTATTTAGTTTGTGTATGTGTTATATTTTTAGTTTCTTGCATTTCAAATGAGATTATCTTTTGTAACAGGAGTTTGTTATCTCGAGTTATCTATTCTGGAGTGAGGGACATAAGGAAGTAGAGGAGTAAGAAGCACAAAATTACAAGCTATGCAAGGGAGTTAGAGTTTAAGAACATCTCATATCTCTTAATCATTTACAACATTAACATTCTCATGCACAACAAAGTGAAAACCACTCATGTTTGAACAACAAAAAGCTTACGAATGAAAAACAGTAAGAGTTTAACAAAGCTCACATATATTGTCTATGGCGAACTCATTGACAGGCATAAATATTTGTCGATTGATGAAGCAAAAAACATATGAAAATGATGAAAAAAAACCTTCTAGGATTAGAAACTTTAGAGAATGATAATGCAAAAGATATGAGAATAAGATATCCAGAGTGAATGACAATGTAGAGCTCAAAGAAGAATAAGATAACTAGAGTGAATGATAATGCAGAACCTGTGAGATTATGCTAAGCAGAGTCAATGATAATGCATAACCTATGAGAATAATATAACTAGAGTGAATGATAATGCAAAACCTATGAGAATAAGATAATCAGAGTGAATGATAATGCAGGACCATTGAAACAAAAATGGTAAACCATGACCAATATGTAACATATAAACGATAATGCAGAACCTATGAGACTATGATGTGAGACTACGATAAGTAGAGTGAATGATAATGCAGAACCATTGAGACACATGAAAACCAAAGTGAATGATAATGCAAAACCTATCAAATAGAAATGTTAAACTATGAGTGTAATATTTGCAATATAAACCCTACTGAAACATAAAGGCTAAACTATGACTGTAACATTTTCAATATAAACCCTAGGGAAATAGAGATGGTAAACTATGACTGTAATATTTTCAATATAAACCCTAGGGAAAGCCTTAAATGGTAAACCATGACTGTAATATATGCATTATAACCCTATGGAACACATATGCTAACCTATGACTGCAATATTTGCAATATAAACCCTACCGATACATAAAGAAACATCTAATATGACTATAATGGGTGTAATGAAGATCAAAATGGATGTTGTTAATGGTTGTAATGAAGAACAAGTGTGAAAAGGAAAACCTGGTACAATATGGATGCTGGTGCATTGGAATCTGAGCTATTGCCTCCCCTTGATGTTAACTCGTTCAATTTTGTGCTTGTCACTCCTCCTTTTCTTATGTCGCTCACTGCAGAATAACTAAATACTTGTTGGTTTTCACGGCTATTTGAATTAAGAATTATTTGAATTTGATTGATGGTTGTTTGGTGTGGTGAAATAAATTGTTGTCCTCTTTTGAATTTGAGTTCTGTTTCATATGAATTGGAGATTTGATTGATTTCAGCCTTTAATTCTTGACTTGATTGGTTTGGTGGATTCTTTGAAATTGTTTCCATGTTTTTGTTTTGAATAATGGCGGCCTTACATGAGTGTTAAATGGATGCAGGTGGGATATTTGCGTTTGGCTCCACTACGTGCACACCCTACTTGGCAAGATGGGACATATTGAAGCTGATACGTGTTGTAGATCTCATGGTAGACGGGACAGGCGAATGCATTTGTGTGTTGGTTTGGTTATGCTACCATGGGAAACATTCTTGTAATGGGTTCACCAGTCGATCAAAGATGGGTCAGATGGGTTTCAAAGTTGATGACTTGGCACCTTGTTTATTTTGTGTAGTTGTGACTAATGTGAAAGTGACACCTACATTGGTGCGAAAGTTGGGTTTAATAGTTTACGGGGAAGGGTGCATGTCTTAATGTTTGGGCTGTTTAAATTCCATGTCGGAATGATACTTGTTATATGTCAGATACAAGTTGGATACACTTCATCATGTTTGGCTGCCAGCGTGTACTTGTTAAGTTTTTAAATTAATGCTAACTTGTGTGCATTTTATATCTAATTTATGTTTGATGTGATCTCGCCTATCTATGGATGAAGCTAAGGTACGTTGTGGAGGACCGGCATATAGGTGTGGGCCCCAACGAGCGCATGTCCCATCGCACGTTCGGGCCCCCGCCTATGCATCGGCTCCTCTCCCCTATATTGAAATAGAAATGGGCAGGCAAAAGTACTTAGTTGCTTGTCACTGCTTTTAATATATTGGGCGGGAGAGATTGAAAAGTAAATTCAAACTTAATCACAGTGACGGTAACTGTGAAGAGTCAAAAGGAGCGTAACGGAAAGCATAACAGAAACATAAAGTTTAGAGGGCCCCACATCAGCCATCGAAACTGGTCAGCGCTGGCTAGGTTTAGTGTGTGATGGTTAAGCCCAACCCGAATGAACTCGTCTGAGTTTGGGCATTCGAATTCTATGTTCTATGTTTTTCTTGGTTCCAGAAGAGTGTTCGTTGCAAATTGTGCAGGGAAGAGACGTGGCAGCTTGGGCATTTCCTTTAACTCATATCTCAAGCAGGATTGTGCGTAGTCAAGTAAGTATCTATCATCGTCAATCCTCTAGTGAGATATATTCGCATAATGTTACTGTGGAGTTGAGATTTCATTCTGAATTTATACAATAGATGGTGTTACAACTAAATAGATTGTATTTCTCAGGGGAAATAAAATAACAATATTGATTTCCTTTCATGTTTCTTGAGAATATTATAACATGAATCCGGACGCAGGAGTCTCCACCTGTAACCCAACTATGGGAATTGAAGTAATCATGAATGCATTATAGCTTATTTAGCATGTATAGTAATCTGTTATGTGTTTGCCCAGCATGCCCAATAATCCCAATCAATGGTGTTACCTCTTAATGCTTTCTATCCCCGAGGTAACATCTCATACTAGAATTAGGCAGTCATATCGCAATACCCACAGGGAGGGAGTAATAAGCCATACGCTTACTAGTTTGTAAGTTCTTGAAAGTATCTAAAATGATTTATTTCACGCATATCTGTTATTCGTGCAAATACATGAGACCACATTATTTGAGGCGTGCTGACAAGAATCTACACGCCATCACTATGTTTTCAATACTTTCACACAGTTCTACTAAACTAGGGCGACAATACCCTCTGATAAATATACATATACATGCATAAATATTACAGATTGTTCCACTCTATCCATCACACCGTTTTTACGTTTATAGGTGACGTGGAGAAATGATAATGTGTCGATAACCATTAAAGGGTTCTTCAATTAAAATGTTTAGATTTGATCCATAATAAATTATTGTTCTAAACATGAGATCGGGTTGTTGATGCTACAGAATCTCCAAAAGTGATACACTGAACTCTCCCTATGCATAGTCTACAATCGTAATAAACCTTCAGATTCCCTTTAGGCATTTTGTCATCATTTATTCATACAAGTTACTCTGACCTATTAGATGATTTCTCTCCTCAACTCATGGCTGAAAATCGATGCATCCTATAGCTCTATGATTGATTTCTACATCATATATTCATTATCCAATTGTGCATATGCTTATAAAGCTAAGGAAAGTGTTTTATTTAGTTAGAGCTGTTGAAAAAATTGGTGATTTTGTTCTTGTTTAATGTCACTCCAATTTCTCTAATAAGTCAGAAAATGCTTTAAATTCTTCCGTTATCATACATATCACATAAATTAATAGGACAAAAATATAAGAAATAAGATCTTGACAAAAAGTAGGGGAAATTTTGAAATATGTTATGAGTATTGAAACTGCATCATTAATAATCAATCATAGGGCTCATTGGAATCAAAATCAGTAAAGGGTTTAATTGCAGCGAGAATGTACTCATAGTCTAGATCAAATGTACCCTCAAATTTAATGCAGAAGCTAGTAATATGTTGAAGTGTATTCAATTTCTTAATTTATGATATTTAAACTTTGTCTTATTTAAAAGTATATTAGGTATGGCGTGAAAGATTCTAATTCAAAATGAATGCCTTATACCCAATCCATTCAACCTCCTCAAGATTATCATTCAACATAGGATCACATAGGTAAAGAAATAAAATAAAATAAAGTAAAATGATGAGTGATGACTATTATTAGATATTGCCTTGTGAGAATTGGTTAAGCGTAACTATCACCAACTACCCCTTAATCCAAATCATCATAAGAAATATTACTATTCTTAGTTAACAATTTACTCTTAAAGAAATTAGTTATGAGTAGTTATCATACAAAAATATAAGTCTTGTTCAAAGAATTTATGTGTATTGTTTGGTATCACTAAATGATTATAGCATGCTTTTAATAAAGTTGTCATATCTATGATTGTATCAAATTGCGGGTATCTCTTTTATGAACATAGGAAGTGATAATTATGAATCATTCATTTGATCAATTAAGAGCTATTAGCTTGCATGAATTTGTTTCATTCATTGTTTTTCACTTACTCCCAATATGATGATCAAGTGGATTCATGCGTGCAACTAATTTTTTAAATACTCGCATTAATAGGTTGTTTGGTAATACTTCATACGAATGGATATTGTTGAGATTTTTTTTAAAGGTTAATATAGAATGCTTATTTTACTATGATACTTAAACTATTCTTATATTTGAAACTTATTCTTGAACAATTCATATTTTGGGGATTATGCTATCAAATTTCTAACGTCGTTTTGTGTTTTAGATTTTTTGAGCTTTTCCTTATAAATATTTAATTTTGTTAGATATATCTTTAAAGAAAAACCTAAGAAAAGAAAGGAAAACAAAACTAGCAGTGTTTGGGATCAACGATGCCTCTGGCTCACGTTTATGGGTAATGTCATCGTGCTTGAGCTACTGCATCTATAGCCTAATACAACTGCAATAATGGCGTTTGTGGCATCACCCCTATAAATCGTCGGGGATAAATAAGGGACATTGGTTGATTAAATCCAAAGGGACGGAAATCCCATTTGGAACGATAATCTAAAAACATAAAAAGAAAATGAATCAAATCCGCTAGTGGCAACCTAGAAAACCAAATAGAAATTTCCTATGGTGTAATGTAATTGAAGATATTCTTATGTTAAGGTATATTAATTATGAAACCGTTTAAATGGGTCAAGGGTGACGAGGATTAATAGGAAATAAGGTAGATGAATGTCATTAGGTAAACAAACAAAGGGTCAAGTCAACCATTTGTTATTTATGCTTCCCTTCGTGGGTGGCAACCGCAGAGGAACTGTCTGGGGGAGTAAGAACCCTAGAAAGGGTTACGTGCCCACCCTTTTTATAACAGTTCACATAAATCATAATCTAGAAAATAGAACTACATATTTTACCCCTTGATCCTGTTTGGAAGGAGGGTATGTTGGCAGTCTGGGAAACGAAGGATTTTCCTAGTCAGGGAAAACTTTAAGAAACCCCCCCCTCGGTGCAGGTGTAAAATCCTGGCAAATCTGGTATACTTCCCGATGGAAAATATTAATTTTATTGGTGATTTTTTTCGTTTTACGGGAAAAAAAAATCCCACTTGGTGAATCTTTTATAATCCCTGGAAGTTCATGGAAAATATTGGTGAATTGCAAATTTTTTTAATCGAATAAAATATTTTTCATTGGCGATTAAAACCGTTTTTCAAACCAGAATTTTTTTTCCATTGGCGATTAAAACCTCTTTTCAAAAAAAATAAAATATTTTCATTGGTGAATTAAAAAGAATCTCAAAATAGTAAAAAAATCTTGTGGCGAAATAAACAGATATGTCAACGAAAAATCATAGGGGCCGTTTGATGAATGTTCGATGGACGACTGTAGTTGCATTCCGGAAGTAAATTTCTTAAGCACTAGGCTTGCGATTTGAAACCTCCGGAATAACACTATAACTGTTAGATGCGGACATGTGGCGAGATCGAGGCTCATCGGTCATCATTCATTCTGTCTTTTCAATGCCTCGACATTGTACGTTTGATTTTATTAAAATTCTCATTCTTTTTGAAGAAAGTGTAGTTGTCATACTGCTAGTGCAGGCAGTGGCGGCGATTAATGCCATATGTGATTAGTGATATGAACATCCGAAGCAATTTCTTGGACAACTCATAGTTTTAATAAAACAAGATTTGTAATGATTTCATATCGTTTGAACTTTGAGTGATTTTGACAGCTTGTCAGCTTGAGGTACAGTTCGAGTTGGCATGTAGCCAGACGCCAATCAAATTAAACATTTTAATTATACAGGCTAGTAGCGGTACTGGTGGCCCATAAATAGGGATATGATTCAGTGAATAGTAGATAGTGCCATAAGGGTTTTTATTTTCTAGGGTTAATAAGGATTCATGAAGAAGATGATGCAGTATTGGGGATACTGTAAATTCTCCTACCTACAGTTATGTAGTTACAAAGTAATCAATAAAAGACGAATTTCCTTCAAGTTCAGAATGGGTGGAATTGGAAAGAAGTTGATTTGGTTAACCTGAATTTTTAGACGGGTTTTGAACCAGGATGAGGAGCTCTGGTAGAGAGAAGTGCTATTCCAATGCATCGAGGCTGCAGGTAAAAGATGGGAGCAGATTTGCTTCTCCTCCTGTATTCTAATAGCTCCCATTTCCCCAGCATGGCTCTGGTTCTCAAAGGGGATAAGTACATTTTGTATCTTCACGGCTCCCATTTCCCCAGGACTGATTAGAACCCCCTTTTCCCAGCATGGTTGGCAAAACCACCAGCAAAAGCTTGGAATCCTGAATTTATTTTCAGAGCCACATTTGTATTACATTATCACCAGCAGATGCTTGGAATCATGCATTTATTTTTAGAGTTACATTTGTAGTAAGTTTTTCAGCAGCAAAAGCTTGGAAATTGGAATCAATTTGTAATCCATTGTAACGAGCTACAGTGCTACTCATCTGTAAAAAGATATGTAATAATGTGACATTGAAATTCAGTTGCAATAAAATAAATGGTTGTGTTGTGTTGTTCTTGATTCCTCGAATCTTCGTTATTCATTTACACTTAAGAGTAAAGAGTTGTTTTCTGAGTTCAGAACTTCAGTGTTTATTAATAATTTAATATATTCAAATCAGTTTTTTTCTTTTGAGAAATTAAGTAATATACTTTATGCAATATGCGTGCTTGATAATTCATGGTTATATCGGGCCATCGGGGGAATGCAATCATTCATTCCACCGATGTTTATGTGTTACAACAATGTGCTTACTTTTGTTGACTCTATCGGTATATCAGGGAGCACACCTTCTAAGTTATGAGTCTTCCTTCGGGCCATCGACGGGGTTGTGATGGGGGTTCCACCGATAAAGCATTGTTAGGCCGATGCCTATGGTATTGACTTTAAAACACATTTGTCATGTTAATTTTTTTAAGTTAATATCATAAATTAGTAAATTACTCAAGTTTCAAGTTCAACTATTGGATGAACATTTGATGTATGGTTGTAGTTGCATTCCGTAATGAAATGCACAGAGCGATGGGCTTCCCAACTTAAACCTCCGGAATCACCCTATAACCATTAGATTTAGAAAGATCAACAGTTAAGATTATGACAATAACAAACAATCAATATGAAAATTTTATGACGGTTTGGTCATTTAAATGCCTATCAAAAAAATTGTTTAATTTACGAATTTTTATATAAAATCTTTTATAAATGCAATATCTTGAAAAATTAGAAAACAATGATAATTATTAGTGATAAATATAAAAATCTACTGTTATAATTAACAATTAACAAAAAAGTTTCTAAAATCGTATTAAAAATAAATCTTGTTAAATATATTCTAAAAATTAAAAATAATTATGTTTTATTTTGAAAAGATTCTAAATTAATATATATTTTTATAATAATATTATAAATCACATATATTAATATAAAAAATGATAGCTATTAATATTATAAAAAGTCAAAAGTTTCTAAATTCATATTAAAAATATTCAAAAAAGTTATATTCTATTTTCTTTTTATAATAAAAATTATAAAATGATATATATTATAAATTAAAATACTATATAATAATTTTTTACGGTTTAATAAAAATAACTAGTCAAACTATACGGTCTAATAAATTTTATAGCTATAATATACAGTCTAAAATTGAAAAAATGGTCAAATATTTAATAAACCATCAAATTCCAGGCCTGCTGTCAACTGTCAAGTGATTAATGTTTATTTTTAAAGTTAATATCATAAATTACTCAAATTTCAACTATTGGATGAACATTTGATGTATGGTTGTAGTTGCATTCCGTAATGACATGCACAGAGCGATGGGATTCCCAACTTAAACCTCCGGAATCATCCTATAACCGTTAGATTTAGAAAGATCAACGGTGAAGAATTTGCAACTTGTAGACCTAAGACATGTCATTCACTTTAATGTTCCAATTTCGAGAAACAAATCATTTAAAGCACTTTGTACTGCTAAGTGTCAACTGTCAAGTGATTAATGTTTATTTTTAAACTTTAAAGACTAACGTTAATATCATAAATTACTCAAGTTTCAACCGTTGGATGAAAATTTGATGTATGGTTGTAGTTGCATTCCGTAATGAAATGCATAGAGCGATGGGCTTCCCAACTTAAACCTTCAGAATCGCCCTATAACCGTTAGATTTAGAAAGATCAACGGTGAAGAATTTGCAACTTGTAGACCTAAGACGTGTCATTCACTTTAATGTTCCAATTTCGAGAAACAAAGCATTTAAAGCACTTTGTACTGCTAAGTGTCAACTGTCAAGTGATTAATGTTTATTTTTAAACTTTAAAGACTAAAGTTAATATCATAAATTACTCAAGTTTCAACTGTTGGATGAACATTTGATGTATGGTTGTAGTTGCATTCCATAATGAAATGCACAGAGCGATGGGCTTCCCAACTTAAACCTTCGGAATCACCCTATAACCATTAGATTTAGAAAGATCAACGGTTAAGAATTTTCAACTTGTAGTCTTGTAGACCTAACTCCTAAGACGTTTCATTCACTTTAGCATTCCAATTACAAGAAAAAAAGCATTTAAAACACTTTGTACTTTGAAATTGTACAGTGATTTTTAAAGTCTTCATTCTTCAGTTTGCTCATTGCAGTGCACCACCCTGTTTTGGATTCCATAGTTCCACTTCCAACAACGCCATTCCAATTTTCAAGCATTAGGACTCAAAATCTGGGTAAGTGAAAGAATTCATGTGGCTACGTTTCATCGTTTGACATTTCTTAAAATCTTCTTTTGTCAAAGTTTGAAGTTTGGTTTTAGACTTTAGAGAATCAAGAATTCATTAAAATTAAGGACTAATAGGTATTACTTATTAGGGAATTTAAATTTCACAACTTCACATTTGTATAAGCATGTCTACCACCAGTACCACTAGAGCAATGTCCGATAAAAAAATACATTATGCAGAATTGCTTAAAACCTCAGGTTTCACCAATGGGTACCATGATATTTATGATCCTAAAATCTATGGTAGGCGTACCTCAGAACTTATATTTTTATCTTAGAATAAGGCTGCAAACCAAACAAAAGTTGATAGTATCAGTGCACTGTGGGTAACTGGATTAGGGCGCATGATGTTACATGAAGTTTTCCCTTGCCCATAATTTATCATGGTCTGTGCCGAAAATTATGATGATAAGAAAAGATCAATTGTTAATAAAGATAACCAAGAAGAATTGTTATCCATTAATGCAGAAGAACTTGGAAAAGTGTTGGGGTTTACAACCGAAGAATTTGGAAACCACCACATTGACCTAGAAAAGCTTGCTAGTGATTATGAAGCAGTGGAAGAAAGGCTGAAAAATGATTTCTTAAATAAAATAGTTAAGGATAGAAAAAAATTGAAAGGTGATCATAAGCCTCATAATTTGGATATTTTTAAACCATGGGTTCCGGATACTATTTCCATGCTAGCATTTTGCCTTGGTCTGGATAGCAATTTGGAAGTGGGTGCAAGCCTCCTTGAAATGGTATATAATATCCATTATGTTGATGAACATGTCAAATAAAATTATACTCAACACATTGTAGAATCCATGCATAAACAATTTTTAATGATTAGATCAGGTTCCACGAAGACATTTAGGTTCACAACCTACTTGTGCTATCTTTTTCTATTCAAATTTAGAGGAATGTTTTAGACCAACAAGCTTCAGATTCAACCCTATAGTAATGCAGAGGAAAATAAAATGGCTCTAGTATATGAATGGACCACTGAGATAAGGATGCATGATTCTCGAAGGAACTACAGTCATTTTTTAGACTACGTTTTGTCTCCATTGCATCAAGTAATTACAAATACTCCAATGCCTAGATTGCCTATGTCATGTAGAAACTACATGCAACTAGGAAAAGAAATACAATTGGCTGATTGGTACTTAATGGAAGAATATACTGTGCTAAGATTTTATGGATCAAGAGTACAACCATACAAACTTCCAATACATGTGACAAAGAGTTTTTGCATTGGAATATGTAAGGCAGGTGCAGAGTGTTGATGAACTACACTTTCTCAGTCAGCAAAAGATGACCTTATTTCCTTCTTTACCTTTTTCATGTGGAGGGCTCACATTCGAGAGAAAAGCATTTAGTGTGGCACATAATCTTTTGATTTTTTTTGAATTTGATGCTATCTGTCACTAGCAGTATGATCCATGTGACATCATTAAATCAATGATTGTGGCCAATAGGAATGCTACAAATAGAATTCAACATCAAAGTAAACCCTTGCTTGAAAACTTGAGAAACAAGGATTCTTGGGATGAGGTCAAAATAGCAATGGAGAAAAGTGTTGCTGAGAATGGTAATTCTTTTGAACAATTGTCAGTAGAAATTATGGCATTGCATCGAAAGACAATCAAGACATACAACAATTTTTATGAAAAAAGTGATAAACCATCTAGTAGAGTAAAAATTCCAGGTTCTCTAGAGACGAAATATATATATAAAAAATGGTCACGATAAAAAATTACTGCCTTTTGGTCTATGAGGAAGGACCTAGGTGATCCAAGAGCTCTTGCAGAGTATGGAGCTAACAAAGAAGATAAAGAGTTTAGCAATTTTTGGAATATAGAGGATCCTGATCAAGGTGGAAGCAAAGGAAGTGATGAATCTAATGATGATATTGTTAGGGAAGAAGAACAAAGCCATGCCAATTAAAAACTTGGTTTAAGTGAGGCCGCAAAAGAAACATATGCTTCAATATATACTTCAGGAGCACCCATACTTGAAAAAATTGGTTATGAAGGTGGTCCTTTGGGGTCCAAAGGACAAGGCCCTTGGACAATAATAGGTGTTGAGCATAGAAAAATAGTTGATAAATCTGGCCTTGGGCTTGGAGGTGAAAAAGTAGACCAAGGGCATACAAGTCAAACTCAATTTGTTAGAGCTTCTAATCCTCATCCTCATGGTCAGATACAATCACAACTAGGACATGCCCTTGGTGGAAAACTTAGTGCAACTGGGAGTGCCATTGGTGGCGATGGTATGGGTAGTAGTACTAGTAGTGGTCAACATGTGCTACAACGAAAAATTACACACAATACTAAGAGGAAAACAATAAAAGATACCACAAAAAAACTAGGTGATCAAGGCAATCAAAAGAGGCAAAGGATTTTGATAGGTCCAAGTCACACTATCAGTGGATCCACCAGTACCACAAAGGAGTTATTTCTAGACACTCCCCCAAATCCAATTAGTGTGGGTGCGACATCATTAGCAACTGCAAGTACTCCTATTCCTGCGCCATTCACGCATTCCATTGTTCCTGCCTCCCCAGGTTATGATTTCATTGAAGAGTTTAAAAAGAAATCAAACTTGAATAAAAAAGAAAAGAAGCAACTGATGGAGAGTGCATCTGTTGTAACTTCAGAGCCTGCAACAACCATGGTATTACCCACATTTGACACAAATAAAGAAATCATGGAGTACACAATTGTTGTTCTCATAGTTCAAAACAAACCAACAAATTAGATGGATCGATCTGAATACTAGGTAACCAATTTTCAATTGGATTTTTTTGGCCTGAAAAATACTGACAAAATTAATTTATCAAAGAAGAATAATGAATTGGTGTACACATCATTGCTAAAGCAAGATAGAGAGAAGAAAAGGTTACAGAACCAAATAGAAAAGTTATAGGCAGACCTAGCAAGTGAGAAAGCAAAGAGGAAAGCAGCAGACAACAAGAGCAATGAATTAGAAAAAAGAATAATAAAATATGCCTCTACATCTACAAGCAAAGAGGATAAATCAATTGAGAGAGAAGTGAATGACCTGAAGCGAAGGCTAGATGAGAGCAACAAGAAATATGATGAGGAAAAATCCATTTCAGAAAAATTAAGACTAAGCTTTGCGAATGAAAATGCATAGTGGGAACAAAAATTGGATAAATAGAGAAAAACAATTGAAAGATTGGAGACAGAGCTGATGGAAGCAAAAGAAGAAATTAAAACTTCTCAAAATAAGTTTTCTGCATTTTGTAGAGATACAGTGAGGCATATGAAACAAAAGATCTGGGATGAAATAATGCAGAGGTTTGATCATTTGTGTGACATGTTTCAACTGATTGATGCTATCAGACAACATTATAAGAAGCTCAACAAATATTTAGTGGATAACAAAAAGGTGCTGGAATTAGAGAAATCTGCAAATCAAGTTCTACAAACAGTCTACAAAGCCAGTGACAATGATTTGAAATCAAAAGGGATTACTAATCGGATTGAAACCTCAATGAAGTTGTCATCTATCATTGAAAAGTGTTCGAGAATGTGTGGAACAAAGGAATATTTTCATTTAGTTGCAGACAAGATGAAGGTGGTGGATGAAAAGGTAAGGAACTTCACAGAGCTTGGTTTTCCAGAGGCTTTTGACACAAATGAGCAATTCATTGGAAAGGATGGTTTCAGAAAGAAGATGGAAGGTGCAAGGAATATTGATTTGGACTCAGAACCCAGATGTGAACTATTTGGATTCAATCAGAACACTGATAACCTTGAATGCAAAATTGACTGAAGAATTCAAAACAGGTTCCACTTCTATTTACAATCATGAAATGTTAACAAAACTTCAAGTCAAACAACATCAATTAGAACAAATGGCAATTCCACCACCTGAAGAGTGGAAGTTGCTAGAAAAGGTGATATAGTGACTTGATTTTTTATTTTCAATCTTTGATAATATGAGTTTCCAAGTTCCAACTCAGCTCTGTGCAGACTTGTCTTTGGGCATTGGCAAGATTTTGCATTGCCAATGCCAATATGTACTCCTTCATGTGAAATTCAATTAAAAAGCTCAAATTCAGACTTTAGTAATGTGATGATGTTCAATTATCTGTATTATTTATTTTATCATTTGAACTACTGATGAACTTGATGGAACTTCAAATTTTTCTCTTTGAATTCCTCTTTGTCTTGACTTTGTCCTGGTCTGTCAATGTGTCATATTGTTTGGGAAAGAACCTAAGGTTGGGGTTTTTATTTTGGTTTTCATGAAAATCCTAATGTCGTATGTAATACCTTGGGTGAAAATCTATTCGGTCGTTACCTTTTTTGGGTGGGTTTTAAAATGACTTATGTCACATTGCTTCATCTAGGCCGGGCCACTTTTGATAAACTGAGTTGAATATTTTTGCCTAACTTTATTATTTCCTAAGTTTAGGATTGGCCCGTGCCCTATGTTTAAGAACAACATAAAGCCATCATTTGTCGTCGAACTAGGTAGTGTCCCCTTGTCCATATTAATAAATGTTTTATTTTGCAGGGAATGATTTTAAATGACCGTCGATCAATCATCGGTTGATCTCAGCCGTTCCCCACAATCCCGTGATGACCCCACCACATAGTTTCAACTGACTATGATATCACGGGCGAGCGCCACGTGTCTCACCTGGCGATGCCGAAAGAATAATCAAATTTATTTAATATTTATGTCGGGTTTTAAACTTTTAATACATTATATGGTAGGCTACTAAAGTGGTTGCGAGATGCACGTGCTCAAAATCAATGGAGGTGTGATAATCTTGATGAAAAAGTTGCTCGACGGTTATGTTCAACAATGGTGACTGTTATGAATCAACATGATTGCCGATGATGGAGATCAACGGTTGCCCGCCATCGCGTGATCAGAAGATGGGAGGTGTTTATTGATTGCGATATCACGAGCGAGCGCCACGTGTCTTCCTTTGGCGATGCATAGTGTGGTGGGCCCTTCGTGCTGAGATGGAGATTACATCAGCCTTTTTGAAGGCAGTCATTCGATGCTCTAACGAAAGTGAAGGATTGACAGTTGGGATTTGAATTCGCATCAATTGCGATTGGAAACTTGGAGCCTTTGACACGACATGCAAGTGAGCTTTAATGGCGGATGAGACGTTTACTGGCTCAATTCGATTAACATTAAGTAATTTTCTTTCATTCTATTTTACCACAAAGTATTCAAGCACTCACAATGAGAATTCGATCTTCTGAGTAGCCCTAGTTGGGTCGAGGTTTGAATTTTTAAGGAAGCCCCTGTTTATTTGAAATGGCACCGACAAAGTAACATTCCGGCTAGGTTGATTATTTAAAGAGGAATTTGTATGATGATTTCCTGGATCAACTCCCGTTGTCAACAAATGATAGGAAGAGGGGTTTAGTTTTAATGAATGGAAGAACCCTAGGTGAAGGACAAGTATGCAAGAATTACAACATTGCAGATGCTAGGGTTCCTATGACTGGTTTGGAAATGTTTAGACTATGGTATGGACAGCGGAATTTACCTCACCCTTTTACTAATGGTTGGAGATATGACATGGGAAAGCTAGTAGTGCCAAACGTGTTCCCCGATGTGGACCTGCTTAGGGCGGTGGCAGCACGTTATGACTCTGTTACGAGAGTAATAAGAGATAATGATGGAGGGGTCTTGTTAAGTGTAAGCAGGGAAGAAATTCAACAAGTGTTTGACTTGAGTGAACCTAGTTCATTTTTGGTTCGGATTGATCTTGAGGAGATGAAGTAGGAGTATGCAAGATCAAAGCCACTTTTCAGGTTGAAGCTGCTTCCTCCTCATCTGGCAAAGGCAGGCAGTTCAACAATTTATATAAGCCCAAGTGACCAGGAGCCTTTTAGGCTAAGTTGCTTTGCAAATCACTTTTTGGCCACATTCTATTCACTATGCTAGATTTTGGGTTTTAGCCCTAACACTGTAATGCCAATTGCTTATATGTTCATGGGGGCCCAAATACAACACCCCAATTTCTTTGTGATCTATGATTTTGCATCTTTTCTAGAAGAAAAGATACATGAAGGACTGCTGAAGATGCAGGTAGGGGATACTGGCACTCCTTTCTTTTGGTATTCCCTATTAATGTACATGTTCTTGTACAAGAATGCTGACTTCTTCTCAAAGAAGATGGACTTGAGGCAGGAAGTAAATGGAGAAAGGTTACCGGTGCAGGTTTGAACTGCAGATCTATCATACAACAGAGGAAGTGCCAGTTGTGTGCAATTTGACAATTGCTTTGCTTCCAAACTCAGGGTTCGGTTGATAGTAAATGTGCTTAGAGTCCCTGAGGATTTACATGACTTTCTCAGACCAAAGTGGAGGAAGCCTGATTTTAAAGTTTGTCACAACTAGGGTGACATCATCTTGTACCCAGTCAACACTGTTCTAAGGGTGTATGGTTTCCAGGGAGCCGCACATATCCTCCCATTCAATGTGCCATAAAGAATGGGGTTTGTTGAGGTCATGTGGCAGATAGGTTGTATTCATGAGGACAACCTGACAGGGAAGGGAAAAGGGACTCTTTTCCCTGATTATACTGTTGTGTCTGATTTTGTTTTCTCCAAGGAAGGATGGGTCCACTTTGGAAGATTTTTTGATGATTTTAATTTGAGGTGTGGTTTCAGGTGGTAGCATGACCTTGAGGGTTTCTTTTCCCTTTTAGGCAACAGATTAAGGGTGGCAGGTTTGCACATGAGATCAATTTTCCTGAGGACCTAATAAGGAATGAATTTGATTTAAACAAACAAGAATTGAATAAAGAAAAATGGATTGCATATGAGAAGCTTTTGGCTATAGTGCATAAAATGGATCCCAAATATGATCCATTAATGGAATTCACATCATTCCACAAGAAAATTGACTTCTTGATGGACAAATTCAGAGAGATCATGGGTGCTTTGATGACCAAGAAGGTCAACTTGGAATTAGATTTTGGCATACAAAGACCAAAGGTGAGGCCTGCAGAAACAAGGCCAACTTATCAACCCACAGTGAATTGGCCTCTTTATAAGAGAAAGAGGAATGCCAGTAGTGATGAGGAGGAAGAAGGTAAGAAAGGAAAACAAATAATGAAGACATCAGCACAGCTAGGTCCAAGATCAGAGCACTTGGAGGAATAAAGATCATTGATTTGGATTCACCACCACAAGATGATCCTGCATTACCACCATCAGAGCCAAACCCTAAGAGGCAAAGAGTTAAGGAAGCACAAGAGACTCTGATGCATGAAATAATTGTCACAGATGAAGACATGCAGGCTGGTATTCCTTCCCCTCCTAGATCAACTCAGTTAGTATTGTCTGATATGGATGTGAAGGGCCAATGTGTGCAAGATCCCATAATGGATGCATGCAAGGCATTCTTGGATGATGATGCATTTGCAAAAACTCCAGTTTTCTTGCAACTGGTGTGGAGGATGAAATTAGAAGAATCCCAAGACAAATGCAAGAAGAGAAGAGAATTAAGGCCTGATAGGTCTAATCAGGAGAATGATGATGAGGTAAAGGTTGAATTGATGAAGGAATTCAAAAGCATCACTCCTGAGGAAAGAAGGAAATTAGTGACTCAAGTTGGTGTTCTAATTTTGACTGAGTGGGACATAGTAGATGCAATACCATTAAATGCTATTTTAAAGTCCAAGCATCCCATGTAGAACTTTGAGGAAGAGGTCAAGGCAGCACTACAGGATTCTGCCTTTAGTGAGGAATATGAGACCCTGGCAATTTGGGCATTGGCACCCCAGGGCAGAAAGCCAAATGTTACTGATATTAGCCCAAACCTAAGGGGAGGGTTAATAATCAAGAGAGCTTTTGAAACTTCAACTACAGAAGCTACAAATTTGACTGTAAATGTCGCCAAATTGGCCCAGAAGACAGCTGAGAGAGAAGAAGTTGAAAAGAAGAGCTTGATGGAGAAGTATAATATTATAATTGGAGAGTACAGTAGGATGCAGCAAAGGAATTTTGAGCTGAAAACTGAGGTAGATAGGTTGAAGTATAGACAAGTGGGGGAGTCTTCAAGTGCTTCGGGATCCCCCATCCAAACTCATGCTCTCAGTCCTACATTAGAGCTAGTTGAAGAAGAGATTGAATACTTTGTGGATCCCACTAAGAAGCGGATGCTAAATAAGATTACAGAGTTATAGGAAGCTTTAAAAGCAAGTGAGGAGGGAGCAGTTGCCAAGCATAATGAAGTTGTTGATACAGTTTTGAGGCACCTAAATGAGAGGGTTGATGGTAGATTACCATCAGTATATTGTTTGTATTCTTTATTCTTGGATGCAATAAAAAATATTACTAGGGATCAAGAAATAGTTTTTCCCGTAGCTGAGAAGTGGATCCCTAGGGCCAATGACCTAGATATTATGTATAAGGCCTCTAGATTTGATGTAGATAAGAGGCCCCAATCATTAAGGCCTACTCAAATTTTTGTAAAGTCACTGCAAGGTTTTCAAGCCTTACTAGATGATTTGAGTAGTAAGATTAAGGAATTGGTAAAGAGTTTTGATGATTGGAGTTATACATCTTTACCAGAATTAATAGATGCACAAGGAAATGCTAGATCATTGTAGCAGTGGTAGGATAGAGCGGATGAAGTTATCAACGCATAAATCAAATTGATTTGTGATGACTCAGACTATGATCTGTTGGTAAGTTGTATGGATAAGATCATTAATACTAGTACATTTTTGGAGTCTTTTGAAAGAGAGAAAATTAGGTAGCAGTAAAATACACACCTTACAGTGCTAAGGTGAATGAGGTGGTGAATTTTGACTGGCTGACAAATGAAGAATATCAGAGATGGGTGGACAAATATTTAACCGAGGAAGAATAGGATAGAGTTGACTACTAGCGATTAACTAGTCAATAGTTATAGTTATAACAGATTTTGGTTGTATCTTGATGAAAATTTTGGTGCAAGTTTCTTGAGGTTTGGCCAGTGCATCAGCCATTTTCCAGCGGATGGGAAAAACAAGAAGATTCTCAAGGGACTCAGTTGTTGTAACAATTTTTTGAAATATCATAGGGCGGTCCATGTGAATGGTGACATGTGTATTTCTGGCCCAATGCTTGTTTTCTCCTTCATTCTCTATAAGAAGGATTTCAAGGCCAAAAATACGGGTTAGCAAGTTGGATAATTTTAGGTCGAGTCTAAGTAAAGTTGTAGAGTGAATTGTAAAAGGGTTTGTTGTTTTAGATTTTGTGTCATTTTGTAGTAGGTTTTAAACTCATGAGAGTTTGATGTTTCAGGACAATACTAGCATCTGAATGGAAATTACCCATTTCGAACTCATGTCTCTCCATTGTATAAACATATCATTATTTTGAATAAAATGATCAAGGGTTATTTTGTTCATTTCTAAGTTATGGATGTTGAACTATTAGCTTTTGTTATGTTTTGATTAAAAATCCTGATTAGTATCCACCAACTTACACCTCACCCACATCCCACATACTGCAAAAATACACTACATTTGATTTTATGATTAGCACAAATTGCAGAGATTTGTGTGACAAGATCTGTTTTGTGGCCCACATTACTACTTGATCAATGATCATGTCCATAAATAAATCTAAAACCCCATGGTCACAACCCCTATTCCTGAAGAATTCAAATTCAATGTACTGCACAATTAAATGTACTTCCACACACTCAATTTGAATAACATAAACAACCACTTTGGAGACAACCAAATAAGTTAATAACTTATAAGCATATGAATCCACAATAGTTGAACACTCGAAATCAAATTAGTAAATATGTGTAACCTTCTCCATTGTATTGATCTTCAAAGTTCAAATGATATGCATTATAAAAATAGTATATGATATGAGATGGATGGGAAAATTGGTGCAATCTATTATCTATCTTCTTACTATTTTCTACTCTAAATTCTAATTAAAAATGATGTGATGATCCATTGATCTCCTATTGGGGTCTTGATCTCTCTTATATATGAGAGGCAACAAGCTAAAAACCCCTTGCAAAAAGTCCTAACGTTTGGCAACTAAACATAACTCAAATTATAAATAAAAAAATGCCACAGGTGAATGCATCGATCTGTTAATCTCCAAGCAGAAGCCCATGACCACTGACCACCTAAGATCTGCTCAACACTTCTACTCCATGTTAGGGCGCTCATCATGCTATCGGTTGGAATTCTTCCTCTGAATCTGATGGTTGTCCTGTTGGATCTGATTCTGACACATCTATAGTTTGGCTAATAAACAGATTGGTTGCAGAGAGGTGATGGATGTACTCCTGTTCAACATAGGTGTCCACATTAGAGATCACCTCTTTCATATCATATTCCATAGAAATTATTTTTTTGAGATGCTTATGAGTGTTCTGTAAAACCATAACGTTGTCATTTATTTCTTGGAACGCAGCAGTTAGAAGCCCAACAAGATCTTCCTTCCAATCATCATATTCTTGTGGATTTCCAATGCCAAAATGAAGTGTTGGGAGTGGGAATGAATCAAAGCAGTCAAAATATTCCCTAAGCCTGTTATAATATCCATTATGTGATTCTACCAACTTGTTATATGTCAACAATATTTTTCCTTTCATGACATTCTTATCTACAAGCTCCTTTTTTTTCTCCATCATTCTAGGCTGCAATCGTTCATTCTCCACCAATGCAATGTGTGTCTATTTGAATAATTTCCAATATTCAATAGCACATTTCATCATTTTGTTGAATCTTTCTTTTATCATTTTAGATACAGTGTTATATTTGATGGTTTTCACTTCTTTCTCCAATTCTTTGCATTTCCACTGGGATTTCAGATGGCAATTCTTCCAGTAGGCTGCATCAACCAATGCATCAAGCACTCTCTTATCTTTTTCAAGCCATGGGGAGTAAAAATTTGATGTGGAGGAGGAAGATGTTTTTTCTCTCTGATTTTCTAGCTCCTTCTTCAATTTTTCATTTTCCTTAATCAATTTTTCGATCTGTGCTTTGGTAAATTTTGCCACATTTATGTTCAATTTTGTTGTCTCCATAGGGTTGGTATCCACTACTCGTTGAACCAAGAGATGACCAAACACTTGGTTTGGATTAATAATTATAGCAAGTCTTTTATCATGGGGATACAGTGGCCAAATAAGCAAGGTGGCTGGGTCTGGGTTGTACCCAGATCCTGAATATATTTTGTCACTTGCTTCTTTTGTTAAGTTCATTGTCGTATCCCCTCTTTTTCTGAAGCTATCAAATACAATTGGAGAGCTAATATCCCACCCTGGCAGGAGCAACACTCCAGCTTCTTGAAGCAATTCCCTGCCTCTTTCAGGAGTGATGGACTCCATTTCCTTTTCTACCTCCCTTTTCAATTCCTCCAAAGTGGTTGCCTCATGTTCAGGAGTGATATCCTGTATCTATTGTCTCATTTTTCTGCCTTTATATTCATAAAAAAATGATTTAAATTCAAAAGATTTAACAAAATCACAATAAAAAATAAACTGTTGTCAAGCCCTGACCCTCACATCATCAGATAGTTCATTTGATGCCTCAAATATTACAATATTCTACTCTTGAGGGGGCTCGTACTGTGCAATCATAGGAGCATTGATATGTTTGACCTGCTCACCCTCTTCATCACCCTGCTCTTCTTCCCTTATATCAGTATCTACAGAAAAACATACCTCAGAAGTAGGCTGTGAAGGTATGTAATCCAAGGGCTCTATGTCTTTAGCTTGTACTCCTAAATAGGTTGCATGAGGTGCATCAAAAACAACTGGGGGAACATCCTTTACTAGTTCATTGACATGAGTGATGAGTTGCTCAATTCTTGTTAAAGGATCCTGTATCTCACCAAATGCCTTTGAATAAGATGGGACATTTTTTCTCTTCCATTCCTCTACAAGCATAATCTTGTTATAGGTGGCCATTCTTTGCTTGGTGGAAGCCTCATCATGGTTTCTTATGACATCTTCGATTGAGAACAAATGTTCATACCCTGATAGCCCTTGCGATAATCTCGCCTTGTGAATAAACCCTTCTGCATCAAATTGTTTCCTTACATCACCTAGAGGTAGATTTTACTAAGCTAATTTACCATCAATTTCTCCATATCCTTCATTGGCAACCACTGTAATGTCTCCAAAACATAAGGTGTTGGGCATAATTGATTGTTTGCTATGTCCTTTGAGGTGTTTGGAATCAAATTTTTTCAATTGCCTCACAATTTCTAAATAAGCAATTCGGTCAGGAACTACTCATGGCATCAAGTGTGGAGCCCCTTCAAACCCATAAACCCTTATCACTGTACAATCAGGGAAAGCATACAAGTCTCCCCAGTTATGATTCACTTTATTTCTCCGGTCATTTTCCTTTGGTCTTAGAAATATTTGTACTTCTGGGGATAGGTTATAATTACACGGATATCCTAGCAACTTCATCAATGGTTTTACAAAAAATGCTTCAAAATAAAGGTAATGAGACCTGTTATGCCTTGCATAGCCACCCCATATTTTGCCTTGGTCAAAATGGGTCCCCCTTTATGTTTTTGTCCTTGGTTGTTTTCAAACAAAGTTTGGAGTCTTTCTTTTCCAATACTTTATTTTTCTTTGGTTTGTTCTGTCGGAAGCGGAGCCGGAACCAAATCAGGCTTCAAAACTTCTTTCAAAACTTGTTCCGATTCCCATCTCGACAGTCTTCTTTTGTTTTTTTTTTTAATCTTTATCAGAGCCAGAGCCAGAGTGGAAGTTAAGTCCGAATTTATCCGAAGTTTCAAAATCAAATCCAATTCCGCCTCTGCCTCCGCTTTTTGGTCTTTCATTGTAAACTAGGTTTTTATGTTAAGTTTTCTCGTTTCGGTCTTTTGTTTTATTTTGATGTTTTGTTTTGCTTTCTTCTTTGTTACTAGAATTGAAACGGGAACCAAGTTGGAAAGATTAGATAGGTTTCCAAATCAGTTTTAATTATGATTCCACTCCTGCCGTTTTTGGTCATTGACTTTACCCAAAGTTGCATGACAGTAATGTGCCAGTTCCTTCTGTAGTTCTAACTCCGCTCTACCACATTTATGGCATTAATTACAGGTGCCATGTACGCTTGAAACTCTGAGTTTTTACCTTAATTAGGGATTAAATGGTAGTTATCATCATTATTGAAAGAAACTAAGAGCGAACTAGAGTTGCAGTGGAGTGTTTTTTCATGTGAATCGATCGAAAGGTAGACAATTAGGTGTGGATTGCTTCAGGGAATTAACCTATTTATTTGTGTTCAAGGTAGGGGGTTTTCTATTCTTCTCTCTTGTTTGGTTTCACGTTTTCCATTTTTATTCGGTCGGTGGTTTCTAACGAATTCATGATTCTACGGTGAGTTCGTGTGTTTTGTTTTTCTTTCTCTTTTGTTTGGTTTTCTTGTTTTCGTTCTACTTTTTCGGTGTTTGTTTCCCATTTGTTTGTTTTTCTCCATGGTCGTTTTCACGTTTTAATTGTGACCGCATTGTGGTGCCCTAGTTTTTAAATGCATAGATTAATTATTGTTTTACATTAGTAGGATTTGGTAAATAATGGTGTTTACTTAGGAATCTTGTTTCGCTTTAGATCTAGTTAATTTAAATAGGATTAAATGCGTGCCCTAGTTATTTGAAATTAACGATTTTATATAAGGTTTTTGATGCATTCCTATTTTAAATATGATGCCCTAAATAGTACAGTCACCTCTTTGTCGTATGGGGATGGTCTTATTAGGTTAATTTAAGCCCCTTTCATTTTTGAATGGCCTAGTCGTTAAAAAATGAAGTTATTTATTGATTGTTAAAATCACTTATGATGTCATGGTCATTTTAGGCGGAAGCAGGATCAAAATCAATTTAATTCTTTGAACTATGTTTTATAATAAGTATCGATTCCATTTCCACCTTGTCTCCGACTCTACTTACAATAGGAAGTAGGCCTTCAAAATAATAATGATAACCTAGCCAGAACCGAAACTGAATTAGAAAATCTTCATGGAACCAAATCGATTTTCGTTCCAATTACCAATCCAATTCCGACTCCGGTCCCGCTTATTATTACTGTAATATCAATAACAGTTTTTGCTCTGATCCCAACAATGTTTTAAAAAAGACCATTTAGAGTGTTTTTCTGCTTGATTCCGCCTCGGGTATATATATGAAGGGTAAGTTTTTAAAGGCATATATTGTTGTGTTTACTCAAAGATCTAATTTGAGGTTATATTGCAGGAAGCTAAATAATGTTAGTAACATCAGGAGGAGCTTCCTAGAGGAATCAACCTTCAAAAACTTCAAAGGCATCAACTAAGTCTAAGAAGACTAAGACGGAGCAGCTGCCTTATACCTTGAGGTATAATCATAGGGGTCATGCCGTCACTGTCAGCAAAGTGGAATCTGATTGGTTTGATATAACTGACACCAATATTGGCCCATTCAATTTTGAGGAGTTACACTCAGAAACATTTACTGAGGATGGATCAGGGAGAACTGGAAGAATAGTTGAGTCTGGATTGGCTCACATCACTATATTTCCTCTATCTATCCAATGCCCGAAATTGATCATGACAACAACAGGAGCTTACAACCCAGCCACCTGACAATGTATGGATTCACAAGATAATGTGATTATAGATCTAACTCCTCAAACTTTTCAGCACATGTTCAGTGTCCCTGATCTAAAGAACCTGGTACAGTTAAATGAGGTAGATGCTTTAGGGATATATAGCAAACACAAGGAGGCCAACAAGGCTCACTTGAACAAGAAGTGGCTGAAAACAAAGAAAAAGTCTCTAACAAAGCTCCATGATCAACCAAAGAGGGAAGACTTTTACAAAGAGGTATCAGACCTGATAATAATGTTGTTTAGAGCCTTTGGGAAAAGGGATGCATTTCATTTTAAGGAATGGATGTTTCCTTTCATTCAGACAATCTTGAATGGCAAGCAACGGTTTGACTGGCCTATGATTGTCTCAGATGCCATTCATGACCAGTTAACTAGAATAAGGGAAACCAAGAACTTTTTTATGACTTCTTATGTTGTCTATGCACTAGCTAGAGGAGGTATCTTTCCAGGTTTGAACAGAGTAGGAATATTGGGAGAAGCAAATGGGAAAAAGAGAGTGTGGGATCATTATGATCAACTATCCCTATAGGTTTCTGAAACACAATTTAGAAGAATTAATGATGCGTTTTTTATATGTAGTCATTAACCAGCTTAATGGAGATGCAAGATACAGATTGAGCCAAGAAGCCATGGCCTTTATCACAGAATGGGGATGTTGGAATATCCAATACCCCAAGTTCACTTATTTTAGGTTGGTAGATTTGAGGGTCATCCTCACTTACTTCAAAGATGTTGCAGCAACAGGATGGTTCTGATGGAGTTTGTCTATCAAGCTCTGGGGGTCAATGTCTGATTTGGGTTAAAACACAAGACAGGTTGTCACAAGTTCCCCATGCAATTGGGTGAATACAACTGTCTACACCTTGTGGGACCTAAGGTGGTTTGCGGTGAGTTGATACCTTTGAAGTTGGGTTTGTACACTGCTCGAAAACACTTTGATCCAAAGAAGAAAATGAATGCTTTGTTGCCTTCGGTCTTTGAAAAACATTTCAATATGTTAGAGGACTTCTGGAGTGATCTTTAGCATGAGTATGACCTCGGGAAAAGGAATTATGAGAGGTTGCCTGTTTCACTCATGGTAGAATTTGGATCAAAGATGATATTCCCGATACATTAGTAGATGATGGAGTTGTGTTGGATCCATCATATGAAGCATTGAACATTGGCACCAAAATTTTGCATCCGATAGATTGGGATGGTGAGGAGACCATCAACATCAAGCAGATAGGGAGACAAGTCTTGGATAGGAGTATCCGCTGGGTTGTTCTAAGAACCAAAACTCCTCAGGGACCAGCTCCTAAGAAAGGGAAGGGATATAAGAGAATCAAGAGGAAATTGCCTTCCAAGGAGCCTTTGGAGTTCTTCCCTCCTGATGTTGAAGAGATCGAACTTGAATTCCCTACTCAAGATTTGCCTGGAGTACAAGAGGAGGATGCCCAAACAAGATTTGTGGTTTCAACACTAGCAATAGGTGAGTTGTCACCTCAAGTCCCTCTTATAGAGAAACCAAGTGGAGAGATGCCTAAGGGGACACTCCATGAAATAGCTGAAACCTTAAAGGGAAAGGAAGTGGAGCTCGAGATCCATGATGTTGAAACAAATTCTGATGAGACCTTATCAGAGAAAGATGCACAAGAAAAGATGCCTTTAGAGGAGGAAACTGAGCATGTGCTAAAAGAGGAAGATCAATGGGCACTGTTTGAGGAGGAAAAGAAAGCTTCTGATGCTCAAGCACATGCATAAGCAATGGAAAAGAAAAAGGTAATAGATGCTAAGGCACAAGCTGATGCCTTACTTCAGCAACAATGAATGGAGGCCAAGCGAAGAGTTGATGAAGCACAAAAACAACAAAAGCAAAGGGAGTAGGAGCTCAAGATCAAAGAAGAGAATGATAATCTAGAGTTAGTACATAAAATTCATGATCTAGAGGAGGAAAGGGCAAAGCAACGAAGGGAAAGAGAAGTCCTTGTAGCCAAATTGAAGCTTGCTGAAGAGGCCTATAAAAAGAAAGAGAAAGCAGAACGTATGCAAAAAGAGAAGGATGCCGAGGAGCTGGCCAAGCAACTGCAAAAGGAAAAGCAAGACGTAGATAGACTTAAGGCATTGGAAGAAGAGAGAAACCAGGTACTTGAGAAGAATAGATTAGAAGAAGAAAAATTGAAGAAAGAAGAAGAAGACAAGAGGATATAGGAACAAAAGGATAGGGAGGAAGCTGAAAATCTTGCACAGACATGTGAAGAGCAAGAACAAAAAAAGGTGCAAGAGGTTGATTCTCAACCTAAGGTTGATATGCAACAACCCTCTACTACTACTGCTTCTTCTTCAACTATAATGACCACTACTCCAAGTGCCACCACTTGGTTGAAATTGGATCTTCAAAAGAGATCAATGACACCATCACAACCTCTCAATTGGGATGATATGATGAAGGAGATTGAAAAAGAAAGGCCCAAGAAGAAGGCCAAAATCTTGCATTCCACTAGACTCACTGACGAAAGATAAATTATTACTGAATGTGCCATACCGATGGTGGACAAGGATGTGAGGGACATGCAACTAACTTATTATCAGTTGGGCATGGTTAACTTGGGGAGACCCACAAGAGATCAACAGATAAAATTGATAGATGTGGTAGCATCATCCACTAAATCAAGAATGATGAAGGATAAGCAGAGAAACGATGAGCTTAAGGATCAATTAGATCAATTGCATACTTTTATGAAGAGTGTTTCTGCTCCGAGGTCACAAAAAATTGCCACCATTGAGACACCAATTTTGCTTAGCAAGAAAGAGGTGGATCATTTGGTGTAGATAAGGAGTAAGGCAAAGATGTTGGATAGATGGACTGATAAACTAAATCAGGAAATAGGTGAGGTGTTGGACAACAGTTTTGAGGTTCACAAGATGATAGAGGATTTAATAGAAGAGATGAATCAGTATATCAAAGTATTGGGAGAACAAGAGGAGGAATACAGAGGATATAGCTAGAAACTGAAAGAGGTTAATAAATTGCCGAAGTCCACTCTTCTAGAACAGTCAATACTTGAAGAGGACAACAAATATTTCTTGGAAAAGACCTCTAGCATAGTCCGGTTTAGATATGAACTTTTTTACAAGCATAAAAATGAAGTTCAAGATTCTACCAAGGATCTAAATGAACAGTTTGAAGAGTTAGAAGCAGTTATTGCTATTATAGTAAATATTGATATACCAGTAAAAGAGGGCCTACCTTTCAGCCAAATAAAAGAGAAATGGGATGATAGGTTTAAAAAGGTTATGTAAAAGGGAGATGATGGAGAGGATCTGCTATTAGATCGGTTGATAGATATTAAAGAAGAAGTAAGGGTTGCTAAAAGGGAGTTAACAAAGCTAAAAGACATGAGTGGATTTGCTGCTACAGAATTAGAGAGGATTAAGTTTGAAGACAGTTGGGTTGATGGGCCAGATTTGGATATGCTTCAACAAGTCTTCTCCAGTTATGAAGAGTACACTACAAAGAAAACTTCACATGCATAATTGATGGTCTCATGCCTGCATGGCTTTCTTTTCTCCTGCACATGCAGGACTGGCAGTCTTGGAGGTGCATGGCTTTATTTTCTCTTGTATCTTCTTCTCTCCAGTTTACGAAATAATCAATGTGGGAACTAGAGATCAAATTGATCTGAGTTTCCAAGAAGACTTAAATTCCTAAAAAGGTGGATCGACTTAAGATAGAAAGGACTTCACATTTTTGTACATCTATATATACCGGAAGATTATCATTTTGTAAAGGTCGGATGATGAGAATGACATTAGCCACCTGATAGTAGGAGATATAATTTTTTCATAGTTTTTACAGAGATACTTTGTTATTTTATTTACAGTTGAATATAAATACAGGTTTTACACAATATGGTGTTGGAATTGAATTTGCTGGATAAGGTTAATGAATTATAGTCTATCTGTATGCCAGTGATTGTGCTGAAGCATAAGTGTTTCTTATGTGATGAAAATCATTAGAAGAAACCAAATTTAAGGATTATTTCATTGGATTATCTGTGAATTGAATTTATTGAAAGTATGTTGATCTATGATTTTGACAACGAATGGTAGTTTTTTGTTCTTTTGGAATCTTTAAAATATTTATGATGTGTGATTGTGATGTTAAATTAAGCACCTTAGATGCATGCAATAGTATGGATTGTTCTGTAAATTGCATCATGCTGTGGTTTTTCTTGATATGTTGAAAGAACATTTGTTGTTGAAGATATATGTCCGGATATTAGATAAGTTTTATTCATGTGTCACTGATGTACGCCCTAATCTATCTTTTTCTTTTATTTAAAAACCCCTTTTTCGTTAAGAACAACTCGATGAATCAGCCATTGCTTGCATTCCTTATTACCAGCAAATCCTCCTTGAATATTACAGTTGCATGAACCACTTGAGTGAGACCAAAAATTTGAGAACCAACTACCAGGACCTTGGGAGTTAGGCTACTATATGTTGTCTTTCTTTTTCAGGAGAAATAGAGTAGAGATATTTTGTTTAATGTTGTTTGTATCATTTTCACCATCAACAAGACCTACCAAATCGGTTGTCCCACAATGAAGTCCACATTTGTACAGGTTTAAAATCTCCATTTTCATCTATATCTTTTATCCTTAATTATTCACTCCATACACCTTTGACTTGTCCCTCGTACAATAGAAAATGCATAAGCAAAGAATAGTGTTCAAAATTAATATTATCACTATTATTTTTGATCTTTTCAAGCCCTCGATGTAGGGCATTGGCCAAGTAGCTAGCAGAATCAAATGGATTGGAATCCTTGCTCTATATGTCTGCAACTAAGACCATTGGGGCAATTGACATGAGAGGCGGAACCTCTACACCCAAAACCTAACCAGTTGAATAATAGGTGTATTAGAAATACTCTTCGAACAAATCTTCATGGAAAGGAGGTTTTTCACTGCTAGAGAACCTCCTGAGTTGGCCTCCTTCATCCTTGGGCCTACGCAAAGGTAATTTCCATCTCTTATAGCTGGTATCCATGTGGCGATACTTTGTCAAGAGATCTTTGACCGTGAATGATAAATTAAGTGAACACTCTAACCGAAATACATTAGAAATGAGATCCCTAGAAATAACAAGCATGTCACCCCCACCATGTGACTGAATAGTTATTTTCTTGGGGTCATATATGATAGCAAGAGCTTTAATTAGCTCTACGTTCAAAAACACATTGGGCACCACAAGTCTTCCTAGGTTCAACCTCCATGGATTGCAGATTGGTTGAAACCTAAATTATTTTTTGTAATGGTACATGAAGAGGTTGTACCCTCGTTGCGGTGTCCAAATATGCCCTAAGCCCTTTTATTTTTCCCATATTTGATCCATGGAAGGATTCATTTGATCAGTCCTTTTGGGTCTTGGCCCCGACCTAGGGAATTGATCTATTAGGTCTTCATTTAGGAGTCTCTTAGGCTTTTCAGTTTTCTATTTTTTAGCTTTGGGTTTGTCTGTACTCTCTTCCATTATTTAAATCTTAAGATTTTTGATGAAAATAGCTTCTCAGCTAGGTTTGAAGTACTTACGTGAGTCTCGTCGAGTTTCCTCCACATTCCACCGGTCTTTGTTGCATTAGAACTCCAAGTGTTTGCCTTTTTGCTTTTGCCCTAAGCAAAATCTTCCATGATTTTGTAACAACTATGCAATCAAATTGTGACATAATTCACTTCAATTTTGGTTCATAAATGCACCGCAGCACGATGCCCCGAGATGTCACATCAGTCTTTCACCGATAGCCACCCTCTCCACTGATGGACACCTATCCTTCGTTCTATCAGTGGGATGCCATATAATGTTTCCCTGATGCACCATAGTTCCCCTGATATATTTTATGCATTCGATAATTCATGGCCATGGTTATAATTCATGGTTACTTTTTTTGACAACTTGACTCTATCAGTATATTGGGAGAGCACCTTAGGAGTTAGGAGTCAGCTTGACAAAGTATTGTTACACCGATACTAGGTTGTGATCTATTTTCATCGGGCCATCAGCGGGACTGTGATGGGGGTTCCACCGATGAAGCATTGTTAGGCGGATGGTATTGATTCTATTGAATTTTGTTAGGAATGGGGGAAGGACTGCGTCACTATGGAATTTCAAATTTGTTTAATATTTATGGATGCAATGTGAATGTAGAACACAAATTTCTACAATTTCCATTGTTCATAAAATCAAAGTGTGGTATATTTTTGTGATTATTGATAAAATAAGATAATTCATGCCCATGGTCATAAATTATAATTCATGGTTACTTTTTTTGACAACTTGACTCTATCCGTATATTGGGAGAGCACCTTAGGAGTCAGCTCGATAGAGTATTGTTACACCGATACTAGGTTGCGAGCTATTTTCATCGGGCCATCGACGAGACTGTGATGGGGGTTCCCCCGATGAAGCATTGTTAGGCTGATGGTATTGAATTTTATATAATTTATAAAATATCATCAACTACAGTTTGAATTTGGCATATGATTCATGAAGTGCAATATAATATAAAATATCATGGAGACTTGGAGTGCAATATAAAGTAAAATATCCTGAACTTGAAGTGCAATGATTCAAAATTTTATTTCAATACAATATAAAAAATCATCAACTACAGTTTGGAATATGATTCATGCAGTGCTTGAGTGCAATATAAAATAAGATATCATGAAGTGAAATGATTCACAATTTCAACGTTCATTGAATAGAATATAAAATATCATCAACTACAGTTTGGACTTTGGAACAATGGAAACTGATTCAAGAAGTGTAGTAAAAATATCTAAAACCTGCTAATTCTCTTCCATTTCCCAAATGGAGTTAGGGTCCTCAAACTGATGCTCATCTTCATATAAAGTAAAAGAGTCATCTTGATTCTGAGACTGCTCTGCACATTCTTTGACCTGTGTCTCAAGTTCAACATTCATTGTTTGATTTGTGTCAATTTCAATATCATTGTCATTTGTCCCAGACCCACTGCCACTGTCACTAGTACCACCACCAATACCAGTGGCTCTTGGAATTGGAGAGCCTATGTTGCACAAGCCGGTCCCTCTTCTTTCACATGTGGACCTCTAGATTGCGAGTGCCCTTTCAAAAGGAATTTTTTTGACATTATACGTAGTTCCTTTCATCCTCAAGCAATTTTCCAAATTCTTGTCCATTTTGTTTCTTAACTTTGATTTCAAAAACTCCAAAGTACTGAAAAACTCTCTCATCCTTCACCGACCCCAATATCATTGTTTGACATAAATCAACAAGTTTGAAATATTTTGACATCGAACCACACAATATTTCACTCTGACCTAAGCTTGTCCAAACCTTTTTTATTGATCTCGGTTCAAAGGCCTTCTCCTTGCCCATGGAATTATACTAGTCCCTCATAGTTGTTGCAAAACTCTAACATTTCTTTCTAAGCTTATTTTCATTTAAAATTCCTTATATTTTATCCTCATTGTATGTTACCTTTTTCGAAAACTGTTCGATCAAGATTTTTACTTGATCATGAAAATATTTTGGGTTATCTTGGTTTACCCAAAATTGAGGATACACAATACCCATGGATTCAAGTATTTCATGTCAAGGGAATCTTTCACGAATCTCTGAGGAAAGAGATTTTGTAATTTCCTTCAAATTATCACTAACAAATTTAACAATGTTGTTAAAATATTCCTCGTTAACAGGTACTTATTTTCTAGAGCGCCTGGCTGTCTTACAATGGTACATTGGTATCTCATATCCACGTACACAAATACATAAGTGCCTGCTTGCATTAAACTATAAATAATTATCAGGATTATTCAAATCAGTAATTTTCTGCCACATCAAATAATTTGCGCCTTCTTGTGTTAGATCTAGATATAGATGATCGAGGGCCAAGCATGTAAGTTTACGTAGATTAACATATTCATAAATATACATAGTTTTGTCTTGGGCTTTCTTCACAAGATTGTTCATCTCATCCAACATGGGGAGAAGACTAGCTAAAGTCAAGAGTGTCTCTATATCGCTTAACCTATGTAAAAGGTTAGGAGCTTTGTCTACTATGCTGCGATGCTCGTACATCACTCCAATCGAGGATTGATATTCTGAAAGAACTTGTTGTGCTGGTCCATGTAGGGAGATCCATCTGGTATCGAATCCTTGAGAAGCTTATTTCCAGGTGTTATTCCCTCAGCAAAATGTTGAAATTCTAGGAAATATTTGGGACTTCGGTAGAAGTATGCGTGGATCTCACAAACTAGATTTTCAAATTTTGATACTGTAGGAAACTTGCTTACAATTTTAAATGCTAAATTCATTATGTGGGCAACGCAGTGAATGCCAAACATGTATGGTGCACAAGTAGTTTGTAACTTTGTGAAAAGTCCACTCATTTGACCTTGCATCCTGTAGCTCCATCAACTCCTACGCACACCAACTTTTTGGCAATTGTCAACTCATCCATACCTGCAATGTCATTCAACTATTTCTTGACTAGTTCAAATAGATTTTTCGATGTTGAATTGTCCTTCATTTTATGAACACAAAGAAAATGAGCTTGGCGAACATGTTGTTCTACAATATACAAATGTATACAAACCCAAGAAGTATTGTCTACCGCAATAACTTCATCTAAAGATAATGCAATAAAATTTGACTCTTTTAATTTCTCCTTTAAATCTTGCTTTTCCACTGCAGCAAGATAGTTCACCCATTCCCATCCAGCGTTTACTGACCAATGTGAGAAGGGAAAGTGGGGAACACTCAAATAAGATAATAAATCAAAATATTTTGGGTAGTCTGTCATATGACGCCCCCTAGACAAAACATGAAAAACAACACTCATCTGAATAGTTTTTGATAGATTTGTTGCTGCCATGGCTTTTCCAAAATGAGCCTCAAGTGTACCTTCACATTTTTTAATCTTCGAAATTTTATGGTTATGCTCTCCATAATCTATGACATACTTAACATGAAGACATTATTCCTTTGATTTCCATCGTACGACTGATTGTTCCTTTCTGTCTATGATTTGTTTTTCGTAAAATTTGCTGATATGCTTTTCTATAGTGTCAAGCTTTAGCTGTATTATCTTTTCTCTTCCACATTTCCAACTATAATTCTTACATTTGACCTCTGTTGCCCTTTCAATATTGTTTTTTTTTGATACCCCCACTAGTTCAAGGAATGGGTACTTCGACAACCAACCAATTTGAAAATTCCTTGTCATTTCCCACTCGTGCCCCAATTTTGCTTTGCCTTTTCTTTTCTCGCTACCAACATCATCCTCATCCAAGTCAATTATCTCATTTTGGCTATCCAGGGTATCCCTTGGATCATCTTTTGCGGTATTGCCATCCTCATTTGTTACATTTTGATTTAACATAATGACAATCTCACCTTGACCTTCCTGTGTCGGAAGAGTTGATGATGTATCTCCATCTTCAATAATATTTGGTGGAAGATTTGATGGTGTAGCTCCACCTTGATCTGATGGATTAGAATATTTTCCAATTCCAAAGTGAGACTGTATGGTACCTCCATGTTTTGGGCGTTTTGATGGCCTCGCGATCTCTTCATTAAACTCCTGCTCAGGAATCTTACCCTTGCTTCTCGACATATTGATATCTCACTTCGAATAAAAGCTGGAAAAAAATGTATTCTTGTTTAAGAAGGACAAACCGACAGAGAATATACATCCCATTCCCTACTTAAAATTATGTTTAAGACTGAAGCAAGAATGGAAAACAGATAAAAAAATATTATTATTATAACTAATAACTAGTAACAATATGAAGAAATGATCACTCACCTTTGAGTCTACGTTTTTGGGTTTCGTTGACTTCTAAATCGAGAAGTAGAACCTCAGACCAAACAAAATGTGTAAGAACAAATAACAGTTTCAATTGTATTTATATCAATTCATATTTGGTGAATTCCTTGAGATTTTGAAATGGTATGTTAAAAATTTGGCGAATCTCGCGTGCAAAAACAACGATACCTTGAAATTTTCAAGGCAAAATAGGTCCTCATAAGCAACTATTTATAAATTTTAATTGGCGAAATGGGTCTTCACAAGCAACTATTTGTAATTTTTAATTGGTGAAATGGGTCCTCATATAATGTTGTTTTAATAGTATTGGCGAATATGTTGGTGTTTTATGACATGCTCCTTGGGATTTCAGGCGAAAATATTAGTTGGTCCATTAGAAATACGTAGTCTGTTATGGCAACTTTATTGCCTAAACATGCCTCATAAAAATGGCGAATGGACATGCATTGGACCGATAGTTCATGAAATCTTGGCGATTTGAACACCCCGCGGATACGGTAAATTCACCAAATTCGAATTGCTCGATTCCTAGAATTCGCCAAATGGTGAAGATTCACCACTAAAGTTTTCCCTATTCACAACATTAGAAAATTTGATTTCTTTCACAATATTCATAGGCTCCTTTCTCCCACGCATAATAACCTTTGCCTTACCTTTTTCATCCTCTAACCAAGGAGCTAAAACAAACCTTTGGCCATCTTTCATGATTGCATACTTGTTTGCCCTCCCATCATACATAACACACCTATCATATTGCCATGGTCTTCCAAGGAGTATGTGACAACAATCCATTGGTAGAATGTCACAAATAACACTATCTTTATACTCACCTATTTGAAAATCTACAATATCTTGCTCATTCACTAAGAATGATTGACCATCACTTAACCAAGATACCTTGTAGGGAAAATCATGAGGGATTCTTTTCAAATTTAGTTTATTCACCATTTCACAAGAAACCATGTTTTCAGTTGAACCTGAATCCACTACTATCTTATATATTTTACCTTGTACCTTGCAATTGATTATGAAGAGTGCTTTACTTTGTGGGGGTTCTTTAGGGATTGGTACCTTGAGCAATGCTCTTCTAATCATCAAATTCTCTCTAACTTCTGATGTGAGGTTCACTACTGGTCAAGTCACACTCTCTTCATCTTCATGCACTAGTTGAACCCTTTTTTCACCCTTACTTCCACTTGATGAAGCACCAATCTTCTCAGGACATTTGAAAGATGGATGGCCAAATTCATTACAAGTATAACACCTACCTGAAAACATATTGTTAGAATTACTTCCTCCTCTAAATTTTCCTCTTGTGCCTCTCCATCCACCTCTGAAATCAGATTGCTCTTGACCTTTCATGGCATCTTCTTGATTATCATTATTTGTCTTCGAACTAGGGAAGGATCCTCTACCTCTTGATGAATTAGCTCTGCCTCTAATTGCTTTGTATTGTCTTCTCTTCATTTTCTCCTCTACCCTGATTGCCATTTGGTAACATTCCTCTACATTCCTAGGGTTAGCCAAAACTAATTGATCTTGTATGTTTAACCTTAAACCGCCCATGTATCTTAAAAAAAATTCATCTTCATTCTCATGATGACTAGATCTTAGACTTAGCTTATAAAACTCTTCAGTATAAGACTTAATATCCATTTCCCTTTGTGTTAAGTTTTGCAATCTCTTAAACAATTGAACTTGATGATTCTTGGGTAAGAATTTACCTTTGAGTTTTGATATCATCTTGTCGCATGATGTGATCTTATACTTTCCTTTCTTCCTCCTCTCATATTGAAAGTAATCCCACCATACCAAAGCATGGCCCTACAACTTAGTCTTTGCAATCTTGACTCTTTGTTCTTCAAGAACCTCATCACATTCAAAATGGTTATCTAATGCGACAATCCAATCAAGTAGTTTTTCATCATTTAAACTACCACCATACTTAGGAACACCAATTTTTACCTTAGACTTATCAGCCTTTACTACCTTCAACAACCTTGCAATTCTTTGAACCTTTGGAGTAAGCTTTTGTTCCACATCTTCAAACTCACCATCTTCCTCGTCACCTGACTCACTCTCTTCCACTTCCCTTATTTTGTTTGTCTCCAAGGATATGATTCTTTCCTACAACTCTTTGAGCTCCTTAACATATCTGTCCTTCATCTCCTTCATCTCTTTAGCCATATCATTCTTCTTTGGAGGCATCTTGTCAACCTTGCCTCTTCACCTTCTTCTTCAACCTACAAAATGAAAACAAATCTATTCCCTGATGCTCTAATACCACTATGATGTAGAGGTGGGGATGTCAAACCATTCACAAATGCAACCAAGTGTGTTTCATTCAGTTTCCAAAGTAAAATCCAAAGATCTCTTCAAAAACCCACTCTTGGCTAGGACTGACCTAATAGCCCTCCAAAACTGGTTTAAAGGACCTTTCACCAAACTTTCCAAAGAACTTCACAAATAGATCAGTGTTCTAAATACCCTTTTGTAAGTTCTCTAACATATCCATAAACCAACTTAGAATTATTTGGAAGAAATACCTGATCCAGTACATCCACCAATGTCCTACTAGGCCTAAATAGGTCACATTTTCAAAGTAAGTACCCCTCAATCTTACAACCAGAAAATATATGACTGCCCAAACCTTAATGATAGGTATCCAATGGCCTATTTCATCAATTTTCAGAAGCATATCCCTTCATTTATCTGCTACTCCACAAAACCCTCATTCCACAAGCATAAAGAGTAGGTTTTATTGACTTTAATGGATACCACACTCCTAAAACTATCTAAATTCCTCAAAAAATCTATATATAGTCTGCTCAAATTCAAAAGACTCTCACTTAGCCATTTCATTCATTAGTTTTCAAATTCACTACTTGGGTTCCTCACTTTCATGGTAAAATCACCCTTGCTCAACCTTAGAACACCACACCATGCTGAATTTCTCCATTCCCCTAGTCTCCAAAGAATCTAAAAATCTAACTAATCATGGTAAAGGCCAATCCATTGAGCCATAGGGTTAGAACAGTAGGTGGATTGGCTAATGTGTCATGGTGATGCTCTCAAACCCTCAACACAGAAAACAAGGCAACCTTTGAGTTTGTTGATCCCACACACACCAACGATGATTCTAAGCCTCCAAAGTGAATGTAAAAGGTGGTAAATAAATATACAAACAAGTATTCACAACCTTAGGACATATTAACCCTGTACGGGTTTGTGCCAAGAAGTATAAGTTCATAAAAATAATACAAAAACAATGATCAACATTTTCCACATGAATTCTTCTTCTTAGAAAACTAAATAGCACCTGAAAACTCAAGGCATTACATCAATATATCATGGTATCAAATTCAAACTACCCCTTGAACCGATCAACTACCTTAACCACCCTTTTGCTTGACTCTAAATAACAATTTGACAAAGTTTGGCCTTAATCATCCCTTTACAAATTGATTTTTGCAAAGTCCTTTCAAGTGACTTCCCAAGACCCAAAAAGCTTTTCAAATACATATATCATGGTCATTGAGACCTTTAAGACCTTATTTAAGAAGAAAAAATGAAAACCAAACCTACACTATATCCTATCCACCTAGATCACATTGTCAACATGACATACATGGACAACTTATTACATTGCACCTTATTTTATCATATTTTGCAACTTCCTCGTTGCATATTGTTTAAAGACCTTCAAATCTATTCTATGAACCTTCAAGAATCATTTCCCTCTCATTCCAAGGTGATGGTGCCCCTGCACCAGTAAAACCCTTAGTTGAAGTCTTGGATATATTGGTATTATTGTTGGTTGTCTTTAATTGATTATGGTTTTGGTTTTGGTCTTTGATTTTGTGATTGTTTCTTTGGTAAAGTCACATGTTTGAATCCTTGTATTGAGTTTGGGTTTTCCTTCGTGTATATATGTATATATATGTATTTGGTATATATATGTGTATATGTATATAAATACATACATATTAATATATATAGTCGTTAGCATTAGTAAATAATGATTAAATAAATGAATATATTAATATATATACGTATATATGTAATATAACAATGAACATTATATTACATATATATTAATAAATAGATGATGATATACTTAAATATATATATATAATATAAAAGTTATATTATATACATTAATAGTATATATATTGTTTTATATTTAATAGCATTTTGGGAATTTTTTAAAAGTATAGGTATACACATATATAGCGCAAACTTCATATGGTTGATAGGCTCGAATATGAGCCAGTAAGATAACAATTATAAGTTGCACCATAATGCAACGCCATGAAGTGAAGGTTATAAGCCAACACTTGAGTAAATCAAGTCAAACATTTAAGGCAATACATAGAATATCGAATGCTAAGGAAATGTTATAGAATTAATTGTTGGATATAGCATAAGGTTTGAGTGAAGCGTATAGGGATATAAAAGGAAGTGCATAATGTATAATATAATAGAGGTCAGGCTTTTATGAATGTCAAGGGTGATTCTTAGTGAAAGATAAAGGACATGCGAGAATTTATAAGAAACACACAAGGTGACATGGCATTGAGTGGGATTATTGAGGTTATGGCCACCAATATTTAAATTTGCATTGTCATGGATACCTTCATTAGACCCACACCATTAGATTAAATCCATCAAAGGAAACTCTAGGTATTAAGGCATATAGTATGGAGGACTAAGTCTTAAAACATTCAGATCTGCATATAGGTACCTGTATTGAATCATATGCAAAGTAAATAATGTAATGAGAATTAAATCTGTGCATAAGGCAAAATGAAGAATAAGTCAATAGTCACGCATGATAGAAGCAATAAAGTGAAACGTTGGCAGAAGAAATGAATATAGTTTGGAACATTGGAAATTGATAGGTCTAGATAATGGCAAGTATTTTCTGTTATTTTTATACTCATTTTAAGATACTTTTAAACATATTCTCCAGACAATGTTCCTACATTATGCTATCCTTTTATATCCATTATGCAGACTTGAACCTTAATTATGATTATAATATATTAGTATTATATGGTTTATATGAATGAATGTATGGAATGTTGATGGAATGTTGTGAGTAATTGTGATAGTTATCCTCGTGTACATGTTTTGCAGAATTAACTTGTTTGTAGCTAAAGAGGAACCATAGTGCAACAGTTGAGGGATGAACTTGTGGCAAAAGGAATGACTGACACTGGAACAGTGGAAGCTTTAAGTTAAGCTGAACATGGTGGTTGATGAGTCAAGGCTCTTAATGAAGATTTGATGTGCATTATTATAACCAATTTAATAAACGTTGAAGAAGAGGTCTCCTTCACCTATGGAATTTTGACAAGTGATTGTATGTTTACATATAGTTCTGTTTTGACAAACTTTTAGTTTTGATAGGATTCTCTTTCCTTTTCAGTTATAGGTTGAATAATTCAAGTCTTAATTCTACACTCTATTATCTAGGAGTGGAGTTAATGATTTCAGTTAGTTTTTGCTTTCAATAAAGATTCCTTTAGCTTATATATAACTGATTGGTTGAATCTGTAGGATAGTTAGTTGGTTTTTATTAGTTTTATGTTACCAGCTACTTTTAGTTTTGAAGACATGATAAATATTCAAAATAATTGAGTCCAATCTGTGGAAAGATCTTCTGTAATCTTTTTCAATATGCAATGAATGGATTTAATCTTATGAGATGCGTAGAATTTATTAGTTCTTTGAGTTCAATTAAAGTGGGAATAGTTACTTGAGCAGGTCACTCAAGGAATTGTTCTTCATTTCACCTTTTAGTTATTTATTTCTATTAATAGTTGTTATTAGTTCATCATTGTTTCATGGATCATATGCAAGACAATTAGAATTTCATCTCTTGTTTATTATGAGTGAATGCTTGTGAATATGCATGTAATGGTTACTAGTAGCACTTCGGAGGATAGTTCAACTAATTCATTAGATTTTGTTAAGTTTTTAGTTGATACAACATTAATTTACTAGTAGCAGTTTAGTTACAGTCTTTACTGTAGGTACTCGTAGCAACTAGTTCTAGTTTATACTTTTAATGTTTTACAACTCTTTGAATTTCCAACAAGTAGAATAACTTAAGTAAGGTATTTTAGGTAGCTTAAAGTCCATGAAGGGATATATAATGTTGCACCATCATAAGCTTACAAGCCTTGGGTTGATAATTTAATGTGGTCTTAAGCAATGTAAAGTGGACTGTTCAACCAGTTAAACCTCTGAATTGAGTAGATTTTATCAGGTTTACAATGCATTAGCTTAGAATCTACATAAATATTCTTGGTTGCACATAGCATTGAGAATCAGTCAAAGTGCAAACTTGGCATAATTTTATAAGGGAATTCGAATTAGGAAACTTGTTTTAAGATTATTTTCCCAAATATCAAGTCAACCCACCCATTTGCATGGTGAGGACTATCATGTGTTGCAAACTTGTGAGTGAGTAATTGGATGAGGATAAAAGGTGGCATAAATACTTATGTGTTTGTAGCCTTCGTTTGCTCAAAAAATAGTATAAATAGAGGTGCCCATTCTACCAAATGTATCACTTGTCAATTTGATTTTCATAGAGTTATTCTGCTGCAAATTTGGTGCAAAGTGAGTTGAGAAATTGTGAGGTTGAGTTGTATTGTTGTTTTATAATTATTTTTTTGAGGGATTTAGAGTGGAGATAGTAGAGGAAATTGGGTAGATCCTAGTGGAAGTTGCAAGCGATCTTGAGGAGAAGATTATTCAGTTGGAAGATTTAAACAACCATGTTGATTTCTACCTCTTTGTTATTATGTTTGAAAGATTGTTTATTTTATTGTCATGATGAAATATCGTCTTTATGTATGTATGATGCTTGAAAATGATTCCATGTCTCTTGTTTTTTACTTGTAATAGTGAAACCTTTCTTGGGTTTATACTTATATAGATATTTATACTATTTTGGGATTTATAAGATTGTATACTATTTAGACTATGTGTAGTTAGTCTATACTATACGTATGTAAAAGGAAAGTGAAATATGAAACGTGAAATGTTTTGTTGTCTTGAGATAACTTGACTTTGTTAGCTTATAATTCTAGGTGAACCTTTATGAATAGTGAGTTTAGCCATATAATGGTAATAATGGTATGATAGACATGTCTTCATAAATAGGATTTGATGCCATGCAAGCCATATTGATAATCTATACTTGATTGATCACTTGATCATTACTTTACATTGATTGAAACCCTAGGTTGAGAATAACCTATTTTGGTTGGGTTGATTACTTGAATATTGATTGAAGAAAATAGGTTGGGATTAACCTATATATTCAGATTGATCACTTGATTATTGACTTTACTTTTGATTGAAGTAATTTATTGTTAAGTTATACTTAAAAATTGGTTGAAGTCATTTATTGTTGAAGTTATACTTTTGATTGAGGTCATTTATTGATGAAATTATACTTTTGATGAGAGTCATTTATTGTTGAGAAATAATCTTGAGTGGAGAATTTTATTGTGGATATTATACTTTTAAATAAAGTCATTTAAATGTTATAGTTTTATGTTCATCTCATGTCAACATTATATATATGTAGCATAAGATAGAGTTCTTTGGGATACTTGTAGCAATACCATTTAGATATGAGTTAATGGGAAGGTTATTCCTAGGGTTAGGATAAATCCATGTGAAAGGGGATAAACTTAGAATAGAATACTAATGGTCAATACAAATAGAGCAGTAGTAGTGGTGATTTAGAAGACCTCACTCAAGGCTACTAGGTGATGAATCTTTGGCCAAAGTAGTGTAGGTAACCACTGTCTACACTGTCAATTCACTGTGTGATCTAATTTACATTCTAGGTTGGGGAAATCATATATGAGGTAGTAGACATTATGGTAGCTCTAGATATGTAGGACATATCACTATGCTCAGAAAAGGCTATATGAAGGATGATGTTTCCAAACCAATCTCTTCATTGAAGGGAGGGCCATATTATGAAGTTTGGTAGATGTGTGGGGGACCACAGTTAGTCCATGGTTGGTGGAAATGTTCTTGAGTGATTCTCCTTATGTAGTTGGTGGCCAAGTTTTGGGAGAAGGATATTCTGAACCATTGGTATTTCTTATTCAAGAATTGAAGATGTATGCACCAGTATTGAGGACAACTAGAAGGTATGCACCAAGGAAAGGGGACATCTAGAATGTATGCACCAATATTGGGACATCTATATTAGTTTTTATATCTAGTTCATGTCAGCTTGTTGAAGCTATGTAGATAATCATGTATCTATCTATTTGGAAATTATAAATTTGAAATGTTATCTTGAATACATTTATGTAAAGTTAAATCATACTTATGTTATTGGAATGTTTCTTTGATTATCCAATGGAAATTTTGGATAAATTTATATTTCAAATGATGCATGTATTGTTAAATATAATTTTTTTTGTTGCTCGTAATGTTAGTAGAATAACTATCCACTTGTGGGTAAAAATTAGTAAAATTAATAGATAGAACAATGGACATGTTACACATGGTATCAGAGCTACAAGGTTCAACTCTAGAACCTATGAGCTGATTACGTAAGTGATACATAAAACCTATCAGAAGATAATGGTTAAAAATTTCTTATGCCAAGAAGGCAAGAGGAAAAGAACAAGGGGGAAACAAAAAGGGAAGTTAAGATTCCTGAAAAGTTGTTTAAGTTTGGGACTAGGAAGGAGTTGTCCCTAGAGTTGAAAAATCCTAAACCAACAACCTAGTAGCATACATATTTGGTTGATGAAGATATGCAACTGATTTCGGTAGGAAGGTTATGGAGGATTACCAATGAGTACCTTCACCCTACAAAATAGTTAAAATGACTTGAGGGATAGAAAGATTTGTAGTAATCCCCCTTATTGATAGCAACCTGTAGTTGCAAAGATTCTAGGAGTTTGTATTTAGTAAGGATACTATGAATCTATAAGTATTATTTATAGGAAAACAACTAATTTATAGCATAAATTGAAAACTTCAATCGAAGTAGTAAGTTAACGTTTTGTGAATCAAAATCAACAAAAGAGGTATCCAAGAAGTAGGATAACCCATGAAAAACTTGATTCAATACAAGGTTAAAATATTGCAATGATAATTGGAGCCAATCTAAGTGAAGAGTTAGTACCTTAGAATAAGGGTAGAGACCAAAAAGGTTAGAAAAATAAGCAATCTATGAAGAATAAAAGCTGACATGATTCCACCAACTAGGATAGGCAAGATCAATTTGGAGATTCAAATTGAAATAGGGAAAATAAATTGAACAACCTTAGAGTGTATAAAGTTATGAGAAAAGGAAATTACCAAAAAATTGGACAAAATTACTTTGAAAGGTGATCTTGCAAGGTAAAATATTTGGAAATAAAATCAAACAATTTGGACAAAAGGGCTCAGTGGGAGCATAGTTTGATTAAAGTGCATATTGAACTTACCAACTTATCAATGAAAGAAAACTTATGTTTAGATGTTTCAAAATAAATTGGATATGGAGGAGACTATAAATTAGAAACAATCACAAAGGTGAAGACACAATTGACATAGGGATTCTCAAAGCAAGGTCATTTGACACATCAACAAAAGGGGCTTTGTGGATGTGGGATATTCTCCTACTATGGTTAAAAGGCTATTAGTATACTTGGAAAGGAGAATTGAGATGAAATACTAGATTACCTCTTAGCTTGTAATGTTGTCAATTATTCGTTAGATCTCATTATTGGGGATCCTACTGTTGATTATGAGAGATTAGAAGGCGATGGTGAAACCAATTTGGAAACAAAAAAGTATATTCAAGGAATACCATGGAGGGTAAGAAAGGAAAGTAATGGTCGATCAACTATCAAAAGTCAACAATGAATAATATTTCAATTCAATTTGGAGAAAGAAGATGTATGTTAAGAGTTCAAGTTTAAGTTAATCTAGAGTTCAACTTTAAGTTAATCTAAAGCCTTCGTAAGACATGATTCAACCAAAGTCTTATACTCCATGACCACAAAGGTTGAGGTATTGGAATTATTGGAGAAAGGTAGCGGAAAGGTCAAGGCTTATGACTAATGAGAAATAAATATTTACAACATAGTTTTATTTGTATTTTTTTTGAAAGATCAATTGATGCTTTAGAGAAGAATATGTACTATGCTTAATCATAGAAGGCAAGATTATCGCTTATGCTATCGGAAAAGGAAGATTCATGTACTCGTGATTGTGAGTTATAGAGAAAACGTTTATGCTTGGAAACTAGGTATGTAATAATTATTGATATCTTTTGGAAGATAAAAATAAAAACCAACATGATTTAAATGAGAATTGTTACTCAGACTAATATAAAATGCTCATCGGAAGAAATAGATTGAGATGAAAATTGGATTACAATTTTGGGGATCGGATTTTGACTTTGAAAATATTAGAGGACAAAAAAAATCCAGGGTATGGATGATCTAGGATGGAGTTTTATCTCTGCAAAAATATTAAATTATTATATTTTGAGAATCATATGTGGCATGAGTCCACATAAGAGATTTCACTAGACAAGATGGACTATTATGAATCATAGAAAGAACCTAAGTATCAATTTTTGGAAGGTTAAGGAATGAAATGAGCTAAATTGATGTCATATTCAAGAGACAAAGAAATGACAAAATTATTTGTTGGATGAGGAATCGCTACAATCTGGAAGGGGATAGAGTAAGATGTTGCAAGGTAGCAAGTTGTTGTCTAGGATGCCAGAGGATGAAGACGAGATGTCATCAATGGTAGGACTTGTATACTCTGTAGGAATTCCAGAGAGGAAGTAGTAGATCATAAGAATATTTTTTATCTTTATATGTCAATAGAACTAGCATAATGCTATGGTGGAGAGACTCACCAAGGTAACCAATTTTGACTGGAAATTTTGACTTATAGGATATCAGTCCTAGACAACAAACTGTGTAAAGTAGTTGCTTAATATTCTTGAGAAGGTTATGTGAAATATGAACAAGCAAGTAATGTTAAGGCTTTGTCTAAACCATGACCATCTTATGAAAATTCAATTGAATGAATTCTCAAATTATTACCTTAAGTTAGCTAGTTAGGCAAAATGGATAAACCAAATCTACGAGGATTTATGGAAAACTTATATTACAATAAACATCTATCATTGAGGTTTGGTCCATTATATGAGAAGAAGGGTTGAATCTCTATAAAGTTGAGATAAGCTAAGAAATAGGATTAACCCTAGACCAGAAAGGTTGTCAAAATGGAATAGTAGATCAAAAGGATCAAGGAAAACTTTGTTGATACAAAAATTAAAATTAAGAGGCAATAATATTATGTTTAAGGTAAATGGTTGTGTCAGTGATGGATGGTCTCGACTTCCGAGTCATCCGATGGTGTAAAGACCAAAGGGAAGGATGGGACCCATGGTGTAGTGCGCAATAGACTGACATTTTATTCCATTTGGGTTACACTAAGGATAATTGTATTAGCCAAGGATAACGTGTTTTTCTAGTCACTATGGTATAGATTTCATGTACAATATAGTTAATATTGTACTTATGATGTACATATGAGTGAATATAATGTATAGTTCTTTAAAGAATTTTTTTTGTGACACACACAATTTCTCCCTACACATTAGCACAAGTCACTCAGTGTAAGGTCTAGGAAGGATGAGAATGCAAGGAGTCGTGCTATGAGGAAAGATTAGATGGAAATATACTTATTTCCTATATGATTTGGAAAATAGAAAGTAAAACCTTTATTTGACTTTATCTATATGTCTTGTGCTTTAAATCATTGGGAACGATGATTCACAATGGGAGAAGTATGTTACAGCCTGTCTCTTAGTTACCGAGTTACTTTTACCCTATTAGTAAATATGATGATAAATATCGATTGAGACTTTGATATGTTTAAGTAAGTGAATGGGACACTAAATACATATTATGATGTTATTGATTTTGAAGGAATGGTTATGTTTCATATACTAGTGGAAATGTGATAAATGAATATGTATTGCATTATGAATGCTTTGATGATTTAAATGATCTACAATGTTAATAGATTTCATGTGAACAGATAACTACCTATGTGATGTACTAAGTTGAATGTAGGAACAAGTTCGAACCTTCAAAAGAGAAGGGGAGTATCACTTAGGAGAGGAGCTTGGTCTGGTAATCTTTGATTCAGCATGACTGAGCATTCACACACTCACGCCCTACTCGGTCTTAGTTAAGTCAAGATAGTCAGGATTTGGTGAGTAAAACCCTAAGTCGAAGTCTTGGATATATTGGTATGATTGTTGGTTGCCTTTGATTGATAATGGTTTTGGTTTCGGTCTTTGATTTTGTGATTGTTTCTTTGGTAAAGTCACATGTTTGAATCCTTGTATTGAGTTTGGGTTTTCCTTTGTGTATATATCTTTATATATATCGACTGATCAATGTGATTGTTATATTTGAATAGAAATATGAATATGAATATATGTATGTGTGTGTATTTTATTATACGCACATACATACATATACATATATATTTATATGTAAATATATGTGTATATATGAATATTAAGATAATAATATATATGTATGTGATATATATATTAGTATTTGTGTATACGTGTATATATATATATATAGTCGTTAAGATTAGTAAATAATGATTAAATTAATGAATATATTAATATTTATATACATATATATGTAATATAACAATAGACATTATATTACATATATAAATGATGATATATTTAAATGTATATATATATATTATTTTATATTTAAAAACATTTTAGAAATGTTTTAAAAGTATACATATGCACATATATAACACAAACTTCATATGGTTGATAGGCTCGAATATGAGCCAATAAGATAACAACTATAAGTTGCACCATAATGCAACGCCATGAAGTGAAGGTTATAAGACAATGCTTGAGTAAAGCAATTCAAACGTTTAAGGCAATACATAGAATATCGAATGCCAAGGAAATGTTATAGCATTAAGCGTTGGATATAGTATAAGGTTTGAGTGAAGCGCATAGGGATATAAAAGGAAGCACATAATGTATAATATTTAAATCTGCATTGTCGTGGATACCTTCAAAACACCCGCACCATTAGATTAAATCGATCAAAGGAAACTCCAAGTATTAAGGTATATAGTATGGAAGACTAAGTCTTAAAACATTCAGATCTGCCTATAGCTACTTTGCATTGAATCTTATGTAAAATAAACAAATGTCATATTTGTCTTTATAATATTTTAATTATAGTATTTTAGATTTAATAAAAATAAATGTAAGCTTTGTTAATGTGAATAAAATTAAATGTTTAGTTTTGTTAATTCTAATATTAACAATCATTTAAAAATGTCACATTAATCTTATTTTTTATTAAAATTATGTAAATAATATATTAATAATTATATTGTAAATTGTAGGATAATGCATTCTTATATTCTAATTTAATGAAATAAAAGATAGTTATATACATTTATATTAATATTAATAATTATTAATCTTATTTTAATTATATTAAATAAAAATCAATTATCTTATATAAAAATAGTTATATATTTAAATTTTAAATATTATAAAAATATTATAAATATCAAACAAAATAAAAGAAATCAAATGATAGTATAATATAATTAGAAGAAAAACCATAATTATATAAATATAAAATTTATCTATTGATTAAATAATTTTCTAAAAATCATTTTATACTAAATAAAATATAAATAAAATGAAATGATTATATAATATAATTATAAAAATAATTTAATAATAATTATTTAAACCTAAAATTTATATAATAGTTTTGTTAAATAACAATATATATAATATAATCTATTAATATTTAATATTATGAAAAATAATAAATTTTAAAAAAATATATAAAAATAAATTAAAAAATCTAATGACAATAATTAAAACTCTATTAAATACTTTTTAAAAAATAAGAATTTTGAGAGAAGAATTAATTTAAACTCTCATTAAATTAAAAAAATTAATTAAACAACTAGTATATATATTTAAAATAGCTTATCTATCTTAATATATTAATCTATATATTAGAGATATCATTTTCGAGGTGTATATTTCTATATATTAGAGATATCATTTTGAGGTGTATTTTTTCCATGTATAATATATAGATTAATATATTAAGATAGATAAGCTAGTAGCAGTTGCCATGGATTAATATATAATTATACAATACTATTTAATATTTTAGTATATTCAATATAATTTATGGTTAGGGTTCAAACATGGTTAGGTTTAAACTTTTATTAGGGTTGAGGTTCAAGTTTAATTAGGATTAGGGTTAGGGTAAAGGTTAAAATAGGGTTCAATTAGGGAAAAAAAATTGAGTTAGCATTAGGGTTGAATTAGGGGAAATCTTTGAGTTAGTGTTAGGGTTAAACTATGGCTAACATTCAAATAACGTTAGGCTTAGTGTTTAATTAGGGTTAGTCTTAGGGTTAAATTTTAAATAAGGTTAGGGTTAGTCTTAGGGTTAAATTTTAAATAAGGTTAGGGTTAGTCTTAAAATAAGATTATGATTTTATAAATAATAAGGGTTAACATTCAAATAAATTTAGGATTTAGGGTTCAATTAAATTTATGATTAAAGCTCAATTAGGGGAAGGGTTTGGGTTAGGGTTAGGGTTAAGATAATGGTTAGGGTTAATATTTAGGGTTATGGCTAGGGCAAGGATTTACATCATGAATAGGGTTAGGGTTAGGGTTAGAATTATGGTTAGTGTTATGGTTTACGATTAGGGTAAGGATTATGGTGATTATTAGGGATATATCTTGTAGTTAGGGACAATGTCAGGGTTGGGGTGAGGGTGAGATTTTTGGATATGGTAAAGGTTAGGATTAGGATTAGGGTTAGGGGTATATAATAGTTAGGGACAGGGTTAGGTTTTGGGTATGCTTAGGGTTAGGGTTAGAGTTTGGGTTAGGATTAGGATTATGGTTAGAGTTAGGATTATATATATATATATAGATTGAATTATAACCCTAATTCTAATTGATCCTCAATTCTAACCTTTTAATTGAATATTAAACCTAGCTCTGATTATAGCCCTATTTGAACCCCAATTATAACCCTAACCCTATAATTAGTCTGTTACCATAATTAAACCTTTACCCTAATTCAACCATATACCTAACCCTAATTGAACCCTAACCATAATTTAACCATATCCCTAACCCTAACTATAATATAACCCTAACCCTCATTAAACCTTATACCCAATACTAATTGAACCCTAACCCTAATTAAATCTTAGCCCTAGTTGAACCCTAACTATAATTGAATTGTAATCTTAAGTGAATCATAAACGTACCTAACCCTAACCTTGACCTTGAATCCTAATTTGATTCTAACTCTAACACTTAACAGTAACCCTAATTAAAACCCTAAGCGTTATTCGAGAATTGTAATTGTAAGCTCTAATTAAATAAATTAAATTAATTAAATTAAAAGATTTATTTTAAATATTTTATTTATTTATTTGATCTTTTAATTTATTTTATATTTTATATTTATTTATTTGATCTTTTTTAATATATTCAAATCTTTGTGGTTATTTTTTAATTTATCTTTTATCTTTGATTTATTTATTTCATCTTTTAATTTATCTCTAGTAAAGATTCTCAAATCTTTGTGATTTATCTTTGATTTCTCTTTACTATTAAATCTCTTGATTTATCTCTTTGATATTTTAATTTTTAATTTTTTAATCTTTGATTAGTTTCTTTTTTAGTTCTTACAAATATTTGAATTATCTTGTATCTTTGATTTATTTATTTGATCTTTAATTTATCTATGATAAGGATATTTATTTCATATTTTTGATTTGTCTTTAATTTTTATTTATTTACTTAATCTTTTAGTTTATCTATGGTAAATATATATTCAAATCTTTGTGATTTTTCTTTTAGATCAAATATTTTTGATTTATTTATTTATTAGACTCTAACCATAAAAGAATTAAAATCTAACCATAATTTAATCCAAACCTTAATTGAAGTCTAACCTTAACAATAACCTTACACTAATTACACTAATTGAACCCTAACTATAATTTGAACTTAGATTTAATTCTAATTGAATCCTTACCCTAATTGAATCTTACACCTAACCTTGATCATAACCCTACTTGAAACCCAACTGTAGCCGTAACCCCAAGCTTTATCATAGAATCTTAATCCTAGTCTTGACCCTTGCCCTAATTCTAAGCCTAATTGAACCTAATGCTAACATTAATCCTAACCCTATTTGAACCCTAACCTTCACTGAATTGTAACTATAATTGAAGCCTAATCCTAATCCTACTCCAAAATCTTATCCTAATTGAACCCTAAGTTTAATTAAACCTTATACAAAATCCTAATTTAACCCATGTATTTAAATCTTTGTGTTCCGTCCATTTATTTAGTATTTCTTATTGAATTATATTTTAAATATTTATTTTATTTATCTTTGTGATTAAATCTCTCATTTATCTTAAATGTTTTATTTATTTATTTGATCTTTTAATTTATTTTATATTTTTGATTTATTTATTAAATATTTTTTAATTTATTCAAATCTTTATGGTCATTGTTTTACTTATCTTTTATCTTTGATTTATTTATTTCATCTTTTAATTTATCTATGGTGAATATTCTCAAATCTTTGTGATTTATCTTTAATTTATCTTTACTATTAAATCTCTTTGATCTTTTATTTTTTATTTTTTAATCTTTGATTAGTTTCATTTTTAGTTTATTCAAATATTTGAATTATCTTTTATCTTTGATTTATTTATTTGATCTTTAATTTATCTATGACAAGGATATTTATTTCATATTTTTGATTTATATTTTAATTTTTATTTATTTACTTAATCTTTTAGTTTATCTATGGTAAATTATGTATTCAAATCTTTGTGATTTATCTTTGATTTTTTCTTTTGATAAAATATTTTTGATTTATTCTTTATTAGACTCTAACCATAAAAATAATTAAAATCTAACCTTAATTTAATCCAAACCTTAATTGAACTCTAACCCTGACACTAACCTTACACTAATTGAACCCTAACTATAATTCAAACTTAAATTTAATTCTAATTGAATCCTAACCCTAATTGAATCTTACAGCTAACCTGCTAACCTTGATCATAACCCTATTTGAAATCCAACTGTAATAGTAATCCCAAGATTTATAATAGAATCTTACCCCTAATTGAATCCTAGTCTTGACCCTTATCCTAATTCTAAGCCTAATTGAACCCTAATGCTAACACTAATCCTAACCCTAACCTTAATTGAACCCTAACCTTCACTAGATTGTAACTATAATTGAAACCTAACCCTAATCCTACTCCAAAATCTTATCCTAATTGAACCTTAAGTGTAATTAAATCCTATACAAAACCCTAATTTAACCCATGTATTTAAATCTTTGTGAGGTTTATTTATTTAGTATTTCTTATTGATTTATATTTTAAATATTTGTTTTATTTATCTTTGTGATTAAATCTTTGATTTATCTTAAATATTTTATTTATTTATTTGATCTTTTAATTTATTTTATATTTATTTATTTGGTTTTTTTAATTTATTCAAATTTTGTGGTATTTTTTTATTTATATTTTATCTTTGATTTATTTATTTCATATTTTAATTTATTTATGGTAAATATTCTCAAATCTTTGTGATTTATCTTTGATTTCGCTTTATTATTAAATCTTTTGATTTATCTCTTTAGTCTTTTGATTTATCTGTTTGATCTTTTAATTTTTATTATCTTTTATCTTTGATTTATTTATTTCATCTTTTTTTATTTGTCTTTTAATTTCTATTTATTTACTTAATCTTTTAGTTTATCTATGGTAAATATATATTCAAATCTTTGTGATTTATCTTTAATTTTTGCTTTTGATCAAATCTTTTTGATTTATATTTTAAGTTATTTATAATAAATATTTTCAATTTTTTGTGATTTATATTTGATTTCTTTTTGTGACCAAATCTCTTTGATTTTGGAATTTTATTTCAACAAATCTTGTTGATTTGATTTTTTTGTTTCATCAAATCTTGATTTTTTTTGTTTCATTGATTTTTATTTTTCCCTTCAATTTTGATTTTTGAAAATATAATTTCAATTACATTTTATTGTTCTTAAATTGAAGAAAACTAAATGATTTTTCCAATATAAATTATCAAAAAATAATGGTCTTCTAAATTTAAGGACATATTTAAAAAATAATAATTGAACCACAAACATCATTTTATCACTATATAGAATCATAATAGATACAAATAAAATAATCTTCTAAATTTAAAGACATTTAAAAAATAATAATTGAACTACAAATATTATTTTATCAATATATAGAATCATAATAGATACAAATAAAAGAAACTTAGTACAACTGAAAGTAGAGATATATTCTTTTATTTTTATCATACAAAACAAATAACACTTTGCAAGTAATTTAATTCCCATTTAAATTGTCCTTCAAATTTAGTTTGCAATATGACAGTAATAGTCTTTGTGTTACTGTAATAATTTTGCAACGGAATAGTGGAAAGACACTTCAACACATTAAAATTGTTTTTTAACCTAACCCACAATGCATTAATATAATTGGTCCAAACCCACAACAACAAATATTTTTCTACATATTTTCTTACATTTTTCATCATTATAATTTTTTAAATAAGACTATAAATTTTCTACAATTTATAATTCAATACACACAATAAATTTTAAACATAGTACAATAAGAAAAACTAATTAGTAAAGAACACTCTTTTAATTTGACTCTTAAATTTTCTCACATACACCAATTAAAAAAAGACCCTAACCTCATTTATTAAACCATAAAAATTACTCAAACCTCCTCCATATAACCATAAATGATATGGAAATATGATGTGAATATCATCATTCCAAACAACTTAGATTACCCAACTTAATAATGGGAATACGAAGAAGATTTGTAAGGAAAGTGAAAGTTGGTGCATTACTGAAACTTTCTTACACATTTTTTTATTTGCTGTAGTAGGCCAAAAATCTTGCCTTTAAATTACAGATTTGTATTCAAAACGCTTGAAATACACATTCAAAATATGAAATTGGAATCGCTGAAACAATACTCTGCACTAAAATGGTCTTTCCATATTCATGTCATACAGGGATTCCTCTTGTAGACTTATTAAAAATTACCCACAACTATTACGGTCTCAAGTTTAATAATTTAAGAAACCCAGAATACAAGTCAATCTCAGAATTCATAGAGATCTAATGTACAGCAACATACATTTCTAGAGACTAACTGAGATAGCCCTAACCATAATTCCCTCGACATTCTTTACAAAAATTGATCAAATTCATAAAACCAAGGTTTGCATGCTGCAAGAGAATGATGGAAGAAGAACAAATACCTTAAAAATGAAATACTGATGCGCAAGCAATAACCTCTCCCACTGTTGCAGAGCTCCCTTCTCCTTCCATTAATTTGCATCCTCCATCGGCTGAGCTTCTTTCCCGCCTAGTATCCGAGCTTCTTTCCCAGGCTTCGATCCTTTTTGTTATTTCTTACTCCTCGCCTGCTGTTACACATTCCATGACTACCACAGGCGATCAAAGACAAAGAATTTATGAATTTATCCTGCTTGTGAAGAGATTAAGCAGGATTTTGTTTTTACTGAAACAAAACACATATAAGGATTGACTAACAAGAGCTGGATCTAGGAATGACTACGGCCCAAAAGCTAAGGAATAATACTCGCAAAAACTGACAGAGATAATCTGTACCCAGCCATGGCAAAAATGTTGATTTATGCTTGGCATGTAGGCAATTAAGCAAAATAATACAAGGTATGATAGATATGCACAGTTTTTTTTTCCTTAATTGAAGGAAACTGTCTGTCACGAAGGAGTAATATATATTTAAACTTACCTGTATAAAGCCTTTCTCAGATTCTCAGTGCGACTTCCATTAGCTTCTCCTTTTTTCCTCCTCAAGAATTTCGCTCTCACTTCCTTTACCACCGATGTTATTCCAAGATTATTCCTCCATTACCATAAATCTGCTCCTGCCCCCCCTTTAATAGTCTCCACCTCTCTACATAATGCCACCATTACGCCTCATAATGCCTCCATCACCCCTTTAAGAGTTCAAATACTTATTTATTATTTAAGACATCCAAAATCTTGAATACCCAAACAATATGGTGGTTGTTTACATATGCACCTTATATTTGTCTATAATTTCAAAATAATTAAATCTGTGCTTAATTAGCAACAGATATAATTTAATGGAAGTTTTGAAAGAAAATCATTGCAATATTTGCTAGCTTTTCTTCGTTATTGATCTTAATTTTGGATGAATAATTTGGCATATGCTGCATAGATGGCAAATAACACATATTAAACTTCGGATGGAACAGAGCAATGGATCCCATTTTTAAGAGCTCTATGAGATGAGCATTGTCACATTCTACTATAGTTGCATTGAATATTTTGTTACAAAACTTTTATTCATAAAAATCATTGATAAGTAATGGGGAGAAAAGCCTTTGAACACAACTCATTAGAGTCGAAAATAAATGGGAAGTGGCCCATGCATTATTGATCTGCTCGATCTTGCAACAAAGAGGAAAGCTTCAATTATCTAATCTCAGAGAGAATATGAACACCTTTATCAGAAAATTAATTTCTCAAAAATACAATTAAAATACTTTAGGCAGGTCAACAAAACTTTTAACCTAGCAGCCATACAACAAATTACACATATAGTTGCAGCTGTGAGTTAAAAAGCGAAGCAGCCTGCTGAAGATCTGTAACGCATTCGCCATTGATAGACCTGATGGCCCTTACTGCAGGAGCACAACCCAATGGTCCTGCTGATGTTACCAGCACCTTTCTTCATCCCAAATTGTATAATCGCTACATCAAAAAGTAAAATGATTTCAAAGATACCAAGCAAAGAAATTGCAAAACTATAAAAATCCACATAGTTACAAAGGGTGTAACAAATAAATAAACATGCAAAATGAATGTTGAAGCTGGGACAGTTCGCATAACAGGATGTAATCCGCTCAGAGCGCCTGTGATATGAATTTTTTTGCCAAGCCCATTTAATAGGAAAATTTGCTTCATTCGCCCCACAACTGGGCACTTCCGGTGCCAATTATTATTTGTACAATCTACACTACAGAATTTGTTATAAGCCCAAACGAAAACATCCTATATCCCCGCTGATAATGAAATGCCACTCCTATATTCCTGTCGCAGGATCGTATCCAACTTTCAACCAGATAACTTAAACTCCGTGGGTTTAATAATATTTTCTTAAAAATAGCCAAAATAACAGTTCAGTTTTCTAAAAAATAGGTAAGATAATAGTTTAGTTTTCTGGAAATAGGCAAAAATACTTGAAGTTCACTTTTTCTAAAAATCTATCAATAACACAAAATTTTTTACCAATCATAATCACAATAAATAATTTTGATAATTTATAAAATTAAATATTTTATAAGTTTGCTTTATAAAATTGAATTTTATTTTATTTTTGTAAAAAATTATTATTTTTGATTGGTTGAAAGCTAATTTATTAATAACTAGTTAATTAAGAAAAACAAAACTGATTGCAATAGTATTGCCTATGGCAAGTACTAATAATGTAATGAGAATTAAATTTGTGCATAAGGAAAAATGAAGAATAAGTCAATAGCCGCTCATAATAGAAGGAATAAAGTGAAATGTTGGCAAAAGAAATGAATATAGTTTGGAACATTGGAAATAGTCTTGGCTATGCATAGCATTGAGACTTAGTCAGTGTAAATTTGGTAGTATTTTGTAAGGGAATTCGAATTAGGAAACTTATTTTAAGCTTGTTGTCCCAAATATCAAGTCGACTTAGTCATTTGCATGGCGAGGACTCTCATGTGTTGCAAACCTGTGAGTGAGTCGTTACATGAGGATGAAAGGTGGTAGAAATACTTACTTGTTTGTAGCATTTGATTGCTCACAAATTAGTATAAATAGAGGTTTCCATTCTACCAAATTATGCATCACTTGTCAATTTGATTTTCTTAGAGTTATTTTTCTGCAAATTTAGTGCAAAGTGAGTTGAGAGATTGTGAGGTTGATTTGTATTGTTGTTTTATAATTGTCTTGTTGAGGGATTTAGAGTGGAGATAGTAGAGGAAATTGGGTAGATCGTAGTGGAAGTTGCAAGCGATCTTGAGGACAAGATTATTCGGTTGGAAGCTTTAAATAGGCATGTTGATTTCTACCTCTTTGTTATTATGTTTGAAAGATTGTTTATTTTATTGTCCTGATGAAAGATTGTCTTTATGTATGTATGATGCTTGGAAATGATTCCATGTCTCTTGTTTGTTACTTGCAATAGTGAAACCTTTCTTGGGTTTATAATTATATAGATATTTATACTATTTTGGGATCTATAAGATTGTATATTGTTTAGATTATATGTATGTAAAAGTAAAAGTGAAATATTTTGATGTCTTGAGATAACTTGAATTTTTTAGCTTATAATGCTAGGTAAACCTTTATGAATAGTGAGTTCATCCATACAATGGTAATAATGGTGTGATAGAAATTCACCGTCAATAGGATGTCATGTCATGTAAACCATATTGATAATCTATATTTTATTGATCACTTGATCATTACTTTACTTTGATTGAAACCCTAGGTTGAGAATAACCTATTTCGGTTGGGTTGATTACTTGAATATTGATTGAAACAAATAGATTGGGATTAACCTATATATTTGAATTTTTCACTTGATTGTTGACTTTAATTTTGATTGAAGTCATTTATTGTTGAAGTTATACTTTTGATTGAAGTCATTTATTGTTGAAATTTACTTTTGATGAGAGTCATTTATTGTTGAGAAATACTCTTGAGTGGAGACTTTTATTGTGGAGATTATACTTTGAAATAGAGTCATTTAAATTTTATAACATTAATATGTTCATCTTACGTCAACACTATATGTACGTAGCATAAGATAGAGTTCTTTGGGATACTTGTAGCAATGCCATTTAGATATGAGTTAATGGGAAGGTTATTCCTGGGGTTAGGATAAATTCATGCAAAAGGGGATAACCTTAGAATAGAATACTAATGGTCAATACAAATCGAGCAATAGTAGTGGTGATTTAGAAGACCTCACTCAAAGTTATTGGGTGATGAATCTTTGGCCAAAGTAGCGTAGGTAGCCACTTTCTACATTGTCAGTTCATTGTGTGATCCAATTTGCATTTTAGGCTAGGAAAATCATATATGAGGTAATAGACATTATGGTAGCTCTAGATATTTAGGAAAAATCACTATGCTTAGAAAAGGCTATATGATGGATGAGATTACCAAACCAATCTCTTTGTCGAAGGGAAGGCCATCTTACCAAGTTTGGTAGATGTGTGAGGACTGTAGTTAGTCCATGGTTGGTGAAAAAGTGCTTGAGTGATGCTTCTCCTTATTCAGTTGGCGACCAAGATTTGGGAGGATATTCTCGACCATTGGTATTTTTAATTCAAGAATTGAAGATGTACACACCAGTATTGGGGACAACTAGAAGGTATGCACCAAGGAAAGGGTACATCTAAAATGTATGCACCAAGGTTGGGACATCTGTATTAGTTTGTATTTCTAATTCATGTCATCTTGTTGAAGCTATGTAGATAATCATGTTTCCACCTATATGGAAATTGTAAATGCAAAATACTATCTTGAATATATTTATATAAAGTTAAATCATACTTATATTATTGGAACAATTCTTTGATTATGCAATGAAAGGTTTGGATAAAGTTATATTTCAGATAATGCATAAATTGTTGAATAGAAAAGAAATTTTTATTGCTAGTAATGTTAGTAGCATAATTGTCCACTTGTGGGTAAAACTTAGTAAAATTACTAGGTAGAATAATGGGCATGTTATATTATCTACGGATCTGTCAGTCATCCTATCGAGAGGGATGCCCTCTAATCGAAGGACCTCCTACCGATGGCTACTCACCTATTGAACCACTTAGTGCAACCCCACTCCTGTGGGAAAAATCTGATGGTCGTCGGTGCTGAGGAAACAATGTCTGATAATATGAAGCCTCTACTATGACCCATCCATAAAGCATAGCAAACACCTATCCTTGTCCCTGGACTCTATCTTATAGCTATTTTAGTAGCCTCCAGTTGTTTCCTTTGAGCTGTCTCCTAATCCTTGATTGTAAATCTAACTATTGCCTTTGCTGCCACTCTTAGGGAGTGGAGTTTCTCTCCTATATGAATCTATCTCGCTCTATCCTCGCAGTATCTCGCTCCTAACGGGGAGTCTCTCTCCTAAATGGCCTGATCTCACTTGGTCATCAGTTCCTGTATCTACAAATCTCTCAGATGTGGACCCTATTATTGTGGTGGTGTCGGTGGTGGTGGAGGAGTTGGTCCTACTAGTTGCACTCTTGGATGTACTCCTGGCTACACAATCACAAGAATCTAGCCATCATGCTGACCATCTCCTAAAACCTATCCTAGAACATGTCCATCATGAGGAGGATGTTGTAGAGGTTGTTGCAGTATCTGTACAATTACCCCTCTACCTCTATCCTATCCTCATCTTGCACCATAACCTCCTATAGGATCTATCGATCTGACAGTGGAATGTTGAGCGAACCAAGCATCATAAGTTGGTGTGGTGCCTAGGTCATTATGGCCCCCTACGTAAACCCATGGCAGTGGGAGAAGATGTGCAAAATTCTTAATAACCACTTGTGGATCCATCCGATCTCCCCAGGTTGTCTCCCTAACAATGTGTGCATATATAGCTCTGTAAGTTGGTATCAAGACATCCTGCTAGTTACCAAACTATCAAGCCACCCTATCTAGAAGGTACATCTCAATAATATTGTGTCTACAACTCATAATACACTACGTTTGTTGAGCATAAAAAAGATACTCCTGATCATCCAACTATGGTTGTGCCTAGAGCTAGGGTCTCCATTGGAATATTGTCATGTCATCAATAACCCTCCTCTAGTATGTTATGCCTATCACCCTTGTGTAGTGGAGTGTAATCATGGATTTATATCAATAGACAACTAGTTCCTCCTCATCAATATCTACCAAGGTAATAATAGGCCTGAGCATGACAATGTGCTCCCAAATGCAGATGTGCAGTAAATTCACAATAGCTGATAAACTACATCCCCACATGTTCACCACCTGATGCATGTCGTGGTACAAAGATGCTAGGATAACTAGGCCCCATGCATACATGATCATGTCGTCAACCATGCCCTCCAAGACTAAACCCCAATCGATGTTGAATCCTTGATTATGTCTTTCCAAAAATAGGACCCCCATAATCAATCCAGCAATAACTAATGTCAAGTCACTGAGACATCCGTGATGTCAACATAGGTCAATCTAGTAGCTCTCCACTTGTAGAGCATCGACATCCAACACTCACAACATGGCCTCCAAGCTAATATTTGTGTCATAGATAACTCTCATGCCATGAATCATAACTTGAAGGATGCACCAAAAATCCTCAAGTGTGAGAGTAGCCTCCCTAATTGGAAGATGGGATGAAGAAGTCTTAGAGTGCAATCTCTCCATGATTGTTGTCATCATCATGAGATGTGCGCGAATCTCTTGCATATGTGCAATAAAATGTAACTTGATGGATCCTAGGAATAATTTTTGATCATCCCCAAATCTGGTCAGTCATGATAGAACACTAGGTCGCCTCTCTCATGACTGTAGAGGGCGAAAGGTTTTCTACACACATCACGTGCACCGTGTCAAATTTATTAAAAAAAAATCCTAAGTCAGGTACCCTAAACTAACAACTATGCCACTTTAAACAAGTGTGTTGCACTATTAATCTTGCAACTACATGGAACTTTTACAAGTGTGCCGCTAAAAAGCAAACTTGTGTCAACTTACACATGTGTGCCACACTGGTCCATTTTGTAAGAGCATGTCTAAAATACATATGTGTGACACTTTTACAAGTGCGCTTAGGGTTTTGTAACTATGCTGCTTTGTAAATTTTCAAGTGCATTGCTCTGGTAGAAAGAAAATGTGGGGTTTTAATAAGTTCATTGCACTTTTACAAGTGTGTTGCTGGTAACACAAGTGTGTGGCCAACTGTAACAAGTGCACCATTGAAACCATGACACACTTGTTGATAATTTTTGACCTAAAATAATCATGCATAAAAAGGCATGCAAGAAAAAGTTTTTGAGGTACGTACCGGTGGTCCTGTGATGTTTAGGTGCTAGATCTCATGGAATCAATCAATGAGGTGTAGCGAGAGCACACGGTTAGCCATTGCATTAGGAGATTTGCAGGGTCTCTCCAAATCTCTCAAATTCTCAAACTCAAAGTGTGCAAATGAGTTGGAAAATGACCCTTAGCCCCTATATATTCATGAAAATTAAGGTTTTTGACCTAGTAGCATAGTGCAACCCACGGTTTTGCTCTTCTATCTCTGTTTTTGAGCTTGGAAGCCTATTTGAAGCATTTTTTCAATGTCCTAGAGCTTATTTTCGTGTCCTCTTTGCACCTGAACAAATTTTATATCCTTATTGTGGTCTCGACCTAAAATCAAAATTTTTGCTTGATCTCTCAAGTGGGTAGTATACCAGCATTCATTCCTTCCGTTGGGGCACAATGGGGCATATGAAAAAATCATGATTTTTGTATATCTAAGCAACAATGTTGATCTAAGAAGCATCAATTCTTTGAACCAATGTAGCAGGTACCTCGCTTCAAAGAGGGGAAAAAGGTAGAAACATAAAATTATCTTGATCAATATCACACATTTTATTTGATTTACTAACACTATTTTCATCCTGATTCGACCATTTTCAACTATTTAATTAAATAATCCTAGCTATTTAATTAAATTCATCTTTTTCTTTTATTAATTGGATAATCAATATTATTGGATTAATTCACCCCTTTCATGCTAATTTTCATCATATTTGATTAAATAATGTGAATTATTTAATTAGATCCTTGAAGTCCTCTCATTTAATTAAATAATCTAAATTGTTTAATTAAATGCCATGAATTCCCCTTTTTATTAAATGATCTAATTGTTTAATTAAAATATTAAATTCCTCCACCTTAAACAATTAAATAATGTTTTACTTATTTAATTTGACTAATTTCCCACTCCTCAAAGGAATATGCTCATGGAATATTCTTCTATTTCAAATTTGAATATTTCCTTCCACATGGAAAATATCTTGCACATTCCTCCTAATTTTTAGGATTTGTGTTTGTTGAGATCAATTGCAACCCTTGATTAATTTATCAATCCATGTGATCTTTCAATCTCATCTATGGATTTGATCCTTGATCCATATCATTTCCTCTCATCCATTTCTATCCCTTGATTAACCAAATTAATCCTAGCCATTGATTCACCTAGAAATCCTATAAATAGCCTCCATTATGAGTAATTCATCCACAAATCATTTGAGCACTCTTATGCTACAGGAATTCATACTCACATCCATCCATTTTCATCAATTAGGAGCAATTGTGAGCATCTTTGTGGTTCCAATCTCCATTATCACTCATCATCAAAGCTTTGCATCAATGGGGTTAGGAAAGAGCTAATTCTTCCACATCAAGTCAACACTAATCCCCCAATGGGATGAGGTTTGAGTGTTAATTAGGTTGTCATTTCATGATTTCATGTTATTTTGTGTTTTAATGGCTTGTTAGTTGATATTTCAAGAATTTCATTAGGAATATGACTTAGTTAGGTTAATTGATTGATTTGCATGCTTAATTCAATTGTTTTTAGCCTAATTAATATTCATGTTCATAGATAGCTATACATATAATGCAAGATTCAAAATACTCAAAGGAAGTATTTTGTTTCAACTACATAGTGAGCATTTCACCATTAAACCATTCAAGGATTATTGAGTATGTAATTATTATGTATATAAAATATATATATTATGTGTATACACACACCATGTATATGTATGCATATAGTATATATCCATGTATATATATACATCTATATATTATGTATACACACATATATTATTTAATTTTTAAATCAAAATGAATCAATACTCATTGAATAAGTTTGTAGAAAAACCTCTCAATATAGAGACTTTCATAAACAACTAGGGTTTATGATGTCATAAAGATAGCAATAGCCTTAGGTCATACTAAATTCAAACAAAACAATTACTTTGGCTATTCCATGTTCCAAAGTTTTTTTTTTTGATAGGTAAATGCTTTTGACTGGAGTTTTGAACCAGTGAGGCCACATTCGGGGGACCTCATCCCCATCATTCATCCTCTCCTATCTCCCTTCTTCTTCTCCTCCTTCTCTTGTCTCCTCCAACTTGCTTCTCATCTCCTCCTCCTTCTCTCCTCTTCCTCCATCCTCCTTCTCTCCTCTCCTTTTTTTCTCTCTCCTCCTCCTCTCCTCTCTACTTCTCCTCCACCTCCTTGTCTCCTCTTCTCTTTCTCTCCTCTATCTCCTAGCTCCTTGTCCTCCTTCCTCCTTCCACCATACTTCTCCCCTGCCTTCTCCCCAAACTACTGACATCAATTGCTGCTTTGCTAATTTTGTCACCGAAACTCATGTCGCCTATCCTCGCCCCACCGTCGCCTTCCTACATTCCGCCAACCTCCTCCTTCTTTGCAACCTTCTTCCTCCAAACTTTTCTACTCCGTCTTCCTTCCATTGATCTCCAAGCTTCTCCAATCTTCTTCCCACATCGCTGCACCATCCTCCTGTGCCAACTCCTTCGTCACCAGGTTTCCCTTTTCCCTCCATGTATCGTCCTTCATCCTCCATTCCGCAATCTTTGTCCTTCATCCTCCAACCACTGATTGTTCATCTCACCATCCACTAGTGGGATTCAAACACGTGAGAGTAGGTTCACTGCTGCTTGCAACTTATCATTGCACTACGGGGTCATCCCCTCCATGTTCCAAAGTATTACTCTTCTTAAGAATAATAAAATCAATGGTTTAATCAATACTTCAAAATCCATGTATTCAAATTTAATAAATCATAATATATGCATTTTAATCTACATATTTGATCAAAGCCACACAGGAAATCTTAGAAAAATAAAATCTTTCAATAAAAAAGCATATTAATAAACCATAAATGTAATAATAAAGTAAAATTTCATACCCATTAATTCCAAGCTACAAATCCTAAACTTGATAAGCTAAGTTACCACAACTATTTCACTTAATCCTCCCTCTTTCCCAATAATTGTTATCTTCAAACTAACCTCCAAGTATTTTATAAGACATGATACTAACCTCTTGGGTGACATGAATAATAATAACACTTGTTGATTATCAAATTTGTCTAGTGACAACTTGTACTATGGATGACACCAAGTTTTTGAAAAGTCTTATAGATGTCAAACTAATTGACAAGGCAATATCTATGATTAAACAACCAAATCCTATTATATAGATAAGCCTACAAATATCAAAGTGAAATATGGATTAATGCAAAAATAAAGCAAAGGTGATGTTTCATAACATTCCCTTGTTAACCTCTCATAGAGTTATGGAATACACTATATTATATAATAGTTAATCCAAGCAGGATCATAAAATATATGAAATAATTTATCCATACACAATTAGAATAAGGATTTCAAGAATCATGAATCCTTGAATTGAATACTTTAAATTTGCTTGTATAGCTACATATAATAAAAAACTAGATGTCTCTAGAAACATACATAGAAGTTCCTCTATAGCTTGTTAACAAAGAGATTAAGAATTCAAATCACATTCAAGGATTATAGAGCTCAAGTGTAAAAAGTGAAATATTATTAAAATTTGGAACATGGTCTTTAATTTATAGAAAAACCATCATAATACAACAAAATTTCTCCCCAAATGATAATAATTTAAAATTTAAACAAGATAGAGAAGGAAATATCAATGAATGGTATGCAAAAAAAGTGCGGGGATTGAGAAATGCAATGACCATTAATGACTTATTAGTTATTCAAATTCTCTTAAAAAATGTGTGGGATTCTCAATTTGATCTCTATTTGAAAGATCTCATTTTGTACATACATCTAGGGTGATCCCACAATATTGGTTTACAATTTTTGGGCAAACTCGACACTGAACTAATTTTTTTTACTAAATCTTCACTTTCGGGCTCGTATAGTGGCTAAACCACGAGGAAGTTGAAGATGATGAAAACTAGTGATTTGTGATATTTTTTCTATAGATTTTAAATTTTATTTTTTTTCAATTTTTTTGGAATCAGATTGCACTTCTTTTTCCATCTCCTTTGAGAACTAGTTTTAAAAAAAAAACAACATTTTTAAGGAGTGACACTCACCGTACACAACATAATTTTTTTGTATGAAGGATAAAATTCTAATTTTTTCGAATTTAGATTCCTAACCACGATATCTAGCCCCTTCATTTGGTTTCATAGTGTTTTATCAAATATTTTTTCCTTAATCAAGTTTTGAAATCAAACCAATTACAATTCAGACATAGATGGATCGTATACATCATAACTTTTTCTGTATGTATCGAAATTCAATTTTTTTTTTAATGGATCAAGGACATCAATACCCAATATAAACATATTTTTCATAATTTTATTTTAATAATCTTCTATTTTTCCACATGTGCATAACGAACAACTTGATTTTTGGTGAAAAACCTATGTTTAATAAAACAAAAACAAAAAAATACATAATAAAACCAAAACATATTAAAATTATATTCGTTGGATAGCTCGTTTCGAGGACTACCATAATCATTTGAAGTAAATTTCAAATGAATTCATTTGATCCCCCTAAAGGTAAATCAAAAGTGATTTTTTATCAACATTTTGATAGGTGTAAAGGAGACTCTGTTATAGGTATGGTTTAAAACTAGCGGGGTTCTATCCAAGGGGGTTTGATCTAAGGTGGTTTGATGAAACCCTCTTCAATTGGATCCCTTAAAATGAAAGTTTTTAAGGCTTAAATCATTATATTTTCTAAAAATATGTGATTTCAGAAAAAATCAGAATCCACTAGAAATTGTAAACCAACTTTGTGGAATCACCCTCCATTGTTATTCAATGATTTTTTAGTCTAGGTATAAGAGTGGTTATATGTCTTATCTACACTTGAAGGAGTGTTTTTCACCCTTAAATGGTATTTCCCATACATGAAATATTTAGAATTTAGAATTTAGGAGAATCCCCACTTGATATGGATTTTGCATCTAAATTTTACTAAGTTTATATAGGAGAGTTTGGTACATGCTAAATAACATAAAAAAAAATCCTTTTAATCCTTCTTTGAATGCTCTTCTTAAAAAATGGTTATTGTGTCCTATTATATTCCAAAAATGGTTGAGGAATGGGATTTTTTCTTAAGAGTTTGTTGGATATGTGCTAAGATGGTATAATATAGGGCCTCCACCACTTCCATATGAAAAAACCCCATCCTTTCTATTTGAATATCTTAGAGAATGCTATGTAGCATATTGTCAAAAGGCTCCATGGGAAAAGCTATGAAGAAATAAAGCATAGGTCCACTATTAATGAATAATTTATTTTGGCACTGAATATTTTTCCTAGATAATAGCTAGTTTTGATTACCAAGAGATCAATGGTGAAGAGCTCAACATAACAAGGAAATTTGCGTACTTGAACTAAAGTTATTTTGTCATTATAAAATTTGTGAAGGCATAAACACTAGTGGGGATTGTCATAGGTTGACGTGTTATAATTTTGGGGCTTCATCCTATGAATTTCCTTGAGTTAGGCCTTAAAATCTCATGTGTTATTAGATTTGATGATATTATAGAAAATTGGACTATCCACTCTACTTCAAGCCTCCAAATTCTTCTAAAATACTTAAAGGCATATAAAAGATGGTAAAAAATGCCAAGGTTTCTTGAGACCATATTTAGAACATGGAATCATCTTTCTTCTTTTTTCATTGGTTGTATAAATTCCCCCAAGACAACACCCTTTTATTTTCAGCAAATAGGGAAGGTAACCGCCCTTTTGAACAAGTTGATCTATATGAGCCTCCATTCTTACTATTGTACACTATAAGGTTATTAACTAATTTTTGCAATACTTGGAAGCTTCTTCCTTGTCTAATATGTCATTAGTATTCTACACAAATTCATTCCTAATAGTGATGCTATAATTAAATTAATCATCTTATATTGTAACTTGTTTTAAATAGCCTTTGTATGAATATGTTGGTGTTTACAATAATCTATAATAGAGTCTTCAACACTTGATCAACCTTTGCTTGAAATTTTATGCTAAATATTTAACTTGCATCTATGAATAATAATATTGGGAAAATATCAAAGGTCTCCTCTATGATAATTTTCTAGTGAACTCTTCAATTCCTCTAATTAGGAATTTAACTTAATTTCTTTCTTAGGGGCATCAAGGCTATCTTCCGAGTTATCATTTTCTCTATAGGTATTGATCATGATATTCTAGGCATCTACCCAATTTTAGAGCTCGGTCAACTCATTTTCATATGAAATTTCCTATTACTTGAGAGCTAAATCTTTAATGTCCAAGTATCCTCCTTGGCTTTGATCTTTTTCAACTATGTCTTTAGTTATTCAACCTATTTTTTAAGGACTTCCTTTATAGCCATTTCTATGATTGTGTGGCATTTTAGTTCATTAACTCTTGAGCTCAAGGTAGATACTTCTTGTTTCTTCTCCTCTTATTTGGCTATTAGGATGGAAATATTCTTCTTGTGATGGTTAATGACTACTTCAATGTATATGAGTTTGACCTTGATTTCTAGAATCTTCTCGAAATCTTTAATTTTTGCTTATTCTTGGGTTTTTTCTATGGTTCCTAATTGGCCTTCTAGTAATCTATCCTTGAGCTCCACAACCTTTATCATCTTTCTTCTTGAACTTCCTTTTTATGGAAGTATTTAGATATTTATCTTAAAAGAATTAATGCTATTCTCAAACTCTCACTACCCCTACAAAAGAAGATCCTATAGTTTCCTTGGAGATATGAACTTTGTGAGGAAGTTTATATTATATTTTATGTGAAAATTCCCCCCCATTACTCTCATACTCAAGAAGGATTAATAATTTGAATGGATAGAGGAATTAAAAGGACATCTGAACATATCAAATAAGTTATCTCTAAATTCTTAGTACTAATTAAAATCAAAATTTCTCTAATATTTTCTCACATATATCTATGGTGGTCATGCTAGTATTGCTTATATGATAACTCAAAAGGAATAAAATAGTATTGGTGTGCATCTTATTGTATTTTAAAGTCAAACATGAAAAAATATCCTTCATAGAAAATTAAATATAACCCTAGCCAAAGGACTAAAAAGATTCATGCATTTGGTATTTTCTAATATTATAATTGTCATGGCCATTCACCTTGGCATAAATGAATACATCTTCAATGGAGAAATTAGAGAAAAATAGTAGGATAGATAACCAAAAATCCTTTAGTATATGGAGATAAAGTTAGTGAAAATAAGGGCTCATAATTTTCAACATCTTTGTAGAGGCCAAAATGGATTGGAAAAGATACAAGGTTAGTAGAAAGAAAATTTCCTAATTATTGAAGCATGACAAGGATTGGGGTGGGTGTAACACATAATTAAATTCCTATAGAAAACATAATTTTCAAGCAATATAAACCTAGCCAAAAGAAGATAATGCATATTACAAGCAACATTATATATACTAATTGAGGGTGTCCTCTTCAAAATAAAATTTTATGGGATATTATGAAGATGTGTGGAGAAGGAAGAAAACACACTCCTCAAATAATTATACCAAGGCTTTTCAAGTTGACATTATTCAGTTCAAAAGATGACTACCAAGATAATGAGAGCTGGATACTATTGGTCCTAGATGTTTACTAATGCTCATAAATAGGAAAAAAATAATATAGTTTCCAAATCTACACCAATAAATGAAAGAAAGCACCAGTTCCCTTAAGGTCCATATTAGAAGATCAAACTTTAACTCTATTGGGATTGGACTTCATAGTAGTGATCAACCCTTCATCAAGTGAAGGACATAAGTTTATATTAACAATCAATGTTTACTTCATAAGATTGGTTGAAGGTATTAATTTGAAGGAATCCATAAATACAATAATCATTAACCTTAGTGAAGTAATAATAAATAGGTCTAGCATTCTCAAGGTTGTTATACGTGACAATGAAAATATTTTTTTAGATTAGGCATCATCCAATTCACTTCGACACATGGAAATTATATGAAAACATGATCAAACTATTACCTATAAGGAAATAGGCTTAGCGAATCAACCAATTTTTTACTAAGAATCACTAGGAGAATTAGTTTAGAGTAGAAAAGGGTAAGTGCACCAATCTGTGACACAATTTAGGTGCCAAATTGAAAAAACGTTTAAAAAAAACCCGAAATAAGCCATTTGGTGTGCGCCAAATGGCCCAATAGACATAAAAGCCAAAAATCGGGTTTCAAACCCTCATTTTGTCTTCAACCCACTGCTTGAGGAAGAGGATTTCAGGTCTGCAACTCATGCTCGCCAAATCTCTTCCATTGTTTACATCCTTAGCTTGCCATTTTCCATGAGGATGCCGCCAACACATCAGAGAGGTCGAAGATTGCAAAGAGGTATGTATTTTTATTTTATTTATTTCAAATTTGATTTAGAATTCAAATTTAAATAGGTTTTTATAATAAAAGTTTGTTATAAATCTCAGGGAATGAATCTCCACCTTGAAACATTGAGAATTCACAATCACCCCCTCACGAAGAGCCTCCTATACAAGAATAACCTGAAACCCCTCCATCAATTCATAGGCATCCTCAAGGAACACAAGAAAATATTCAAAATCAAATTGAAAACAATAAAAGAGACATTCAACAATTAGTTGCAAGATTATCCGAGCATGCAGAAACCCACCCTTATAGGAGAGGGATTGCTGAATCATTGAAGTCAGTTGTAACTCATGTAGGAGAAATGAGCGAGCAAATGAATTTTTGGTCAAATAAGAGGCATGAGAAGAAACAATTTTATGCTAGTGGTTTGTCATATGCAGATGTCAAAAAACTAAAAATTAGCAAAGCCGACTTGTGTGCCCTATTTATAGACCCAAAAACCAATGAACCTTTGTCTCATGCATGCAGGAGGTTCCCCATCCATTGGTGCCACCATGAGTTAATTAAAACAAAAATTTGGGAGCGGTGGTGGATGGTATTTGACCAACCTCCATGCAATAACCATGAGGTGCCGCAATACTTTTTGAGGAAACTCTATTGCAAATTTGTCCTCAATAAAATGCCAAACTATTTTGACATCTTAGACTTTTAGGGTAGAGGTGGGGGCTCCACACATGATAGACTTGTTGCACGACGTAATCCACAGTTGGCACTGAGAGCCTTGGGCAGACCCATGGTGGAGCATGTCGCTATTCCTTCCATTGTTAAGGATAGTGTAGAGGTGGACACGATGAAGTCGATTGGCTCACTCACCCAGACCATTTTACAGTGTGTGAGTCCTCTAGTAGAGCCCGGTGTGGAGGAGACGTGTAGGCCTCGAGCTCCACCCCACCATTGTGGTGCTTGTGGTGTTGTTTGCACGTACGATTATCAGGGTGCTTGTGGTGTTGTTTGCACGTACGATTATCAGGGTGCTTGTGATGTAGCTACACAGCCTACATCAGTTACAGAGGCGATGGCTTTCACAAATGATATTTTGAATGATACATTCGACATTGACACTCAGGTAAAATTTAGCAAGTTATTTTAATGTTGTTTATTAAATTATATTTTGAAATTTAAGAATAACTAAACTAGTAGAATTTTGATATGATGAAATTTCAGGGTCGCATTTTTCATGAGGCATGCTCTATTTCTACAGACCCTTATACATTCTTGACGATGAGTCCACAGGTATGCAACTAGTATTAAAGATATTATTATTGTATTTGAACAGTTGAATGTTATATTTGAATGTTTGTCTCATAACATGCTTCAGATTTCAAATATTTTCTTGGTGCACCTTTTTACTCCACACCTCATGATTCATATCGTTAAACAACGTACACTCAGGTAGCCTATATTCATTAATGGTGTTGTAAATCTATGTTAGGTAGTTTTCATAATTTTGCGTATATACAAATCTAAAAAATTGATGAGAAACACAAACATTGCATTCAAGTATTCCTTGATTGTGTCACATTATGTTCTCCTAATCCACTTTTTGTTCCTTTATTCCTTCCTCATCCCTTACCAATAACATTTAATAGTTCACCCTATTTTCCATGATCCCCTCCTAGCCCATCCCACTAATATCTTCTAGTCCATGTTATGTGTCATTATGTCCTTCTACTCCCATCTTATTTTACCCATTATTATATCACCCTAGATGTTCCATGATCCCCTATGTTCCTTTATATCATCCCATGTTATACCATATTTATCCATATTTCATCCTAGATAACTCTTCTCTATTATTGCTACACACAGGTCAAGTTCGCACTTCGTGTACTATAGTCAAACCCTAAAAAGCTCCTAATTCACCCTATGTTGCATTATTCCCTAATAATCACACCCCATTAACCTCAAATTTTCCACCCTATATTTTGTTATCCCATCCTAGCCCATCCCATCAATCTATACTAGTCCATCCTATGTTCCATTAATCCCTTTGGTATAGGGGCACCACTCTTTTCTATGTTTCTTCATTAAGTGTTTGATAGGAAAGGTGTGTTAGGATTTTTTATTTGAGTCCTTGAGTCTTAATAAGTTCCAATGTGACCATTCTATTTTAATTGATCAACTTTGAGGGGCTTTTGTATTCATCTTGTAAGGTTTGCAAATCATGTGGAAGGAATTGTCAAAGTTGACAAGGGGTGTCAAGGTAGATAGGATGATTTTTTCTTGAGTAAGTCATGATTTCTTAGTTGAATAATGTCTCATTAGACTATTTTTAATATTTTAGGTGTTTAAGAGGGTCTAGGAAAATATAAAGAGTCAAAACTTGAAAGTGCCAAATTTGTGAGTTGCATAAATGCAACAAATTTGTAATGCAATGGTCATGAGAGGTTTAAAAAGTAGTTGTAAGGAATTTGGGCATTGGTTTGATGAGGAAAAGCCTTTTAAAAATGCATGAAAACTCATTTTATAATGTTGGCTTGAATTTTGAAGCATTGGTAATAAGAATATCTCTGTTTTTCATCAAATTTCTAAGTTTTCTTGTCATTTGCAGGCTTGTACGAGCCTGTATAGATTGCTTGTGCCATGTAAATAATTTTACTTTGTGGTGGAAGGTATTAAAAATCTTTTGAAACATTTTTGAGGGAGATCCATTGTGATTTGTGGATAATATCCTTGTTTTCCTGTGACAGGCCGAGGACACACTGTTTGAGGGTTTTGAAACCAAAATAATGATTTAAGGTCCCTTACACTGACTGTACCTACTATAACTAGTGTAATGGGCCCTAGGGAGTCTAAGTAGGTTGTAGGTTACATTATTAGAGTTGTGGAGAAGGAACTAAGGAGATAAACCTACTGTCTTGATGAGTTTTGTGAAGAAAAACACATGAAGATGGAGCCTTGGGTCTAAGGTTTGTGGAAATCAATGAGAGTGTGGAGTTTTTTCCAAATTTTGAGCATATTGGGGTCAGAATATACATGTCTGAGTCAGTGGCATGGTCTGGGAGGTTGTGCAAGTGGGACTTTGAATTAACCCTCTTGATTTGGCATGAAATTGAGGGTTTTGGAGTTTTCTATGTTGGAGGTGTCAACCTTGGGTGTTGATTGTGGTTTTCAAGGTTTGAGGGCATAGGAAATTCTACCCCAAGGTTTCAAGGGTCTGTGTTAAGTTTAAAGGTATGTTGCTTTATAAATATGGCCTAAATCATGGCCTAAGACAATGTTGAGGGTCTGATTTCAAGGGATTGGTCCAAAAGACTTTTATTTGGTTAAGAGATATATTGTATAACTTTGAAATGGGTATCTAAATCCACCTTCTTATTGTCAAGTGTTTTGGAAATCATGGGAGTTAAAGGCCAAAAACTGAGATTGCACTACTACTAGGTTACATGGGTGAAAGTGAGAAGTTAGACTCCTGATTGTTGTCAAGATTTGAGGATTGTTTAGATAACTCTAATAGGCCATTTTAATCTTGTTAGATGCATCTTGAATGCAAGTTGTCACTTTGAATGAGTTTGAGCCCCCTCTCTGCATCACCCTTCTATTCCCATCCCATTACCCTCTCTTATTTCACCTTATGTTCCATTATCCCCTCTTGGTCTTTATATCAACATGATACCTGAGATATTGTTTCATTTGCAGATGTTGAAAAGAGACGGCCCTGGTGATGTTGGTGGCACGATGGACCATGGAGTTGCTGCAACAATAGCCAGTTTTGATCCATTGAGAGAGGTATGGAATAGATTAGTCTATTTGACATTATATTTTCTCTTTTATGGTCTATTATATAAAATTTTCACAATATTTTTATGTAGTTTAATTTCTATCTTCATGGTTTCTATAGGTGGTTTCCACTCTAGATCGTGGACATGGTGATGTTGTAAATGTGCATGATGACTATATGTATGCAGTAAGTGATTATATATTCTGTTATATGCCATTCCACAATTCAATTTCTATGTTTTAACATCTTTAATTTTTATTGTATCAGTTAAAGGTCCAGAGTGAAGAGAGGAGGACTAGTGAGCGTGTTCGAAATACAAGAGAAGCAACAATCACTCCATCCAGCCAAATTTTGAAGGCAACACATGATCTATTTCCTTCCCCTAGAGGGAAATGACTATATATTAGTGTTGTTTGTTTTATGCCTATGTGGCATTTTGGAACATATGTTTTGTACTATCGATATATACGTGACATTTTAATTCCATATGGCTCCTTTGTACTAAGCCTATATGGTTTTTTTGGATATATTGTATATACTTTTATCAATATATATCATTGTATAGCCTTTCGGCTTTTTGATTAAAGAAACTCTTATTTTGCTACTACCATTCTTGAATGATGTTATCATGCGTATCGTGTAAGTTGTATGCTTTAATGTTGTAGGCAAGGATTTTGTTTACATCTAATGCTTAATTAATTACTGTCAAATGCTCAATAAGCCCCATCTAAAGCGTATTGTGTAAATAAGCTCCATTCGTGCTGGTTTGTATCCTTTGGAATGCTTCAATTACTTGTTCCTCACTTATTCACATGTATGCTTCACTTATTCACATGTATAATTCACCTATATTGTGTGTATTCACGTGTATGCTTCATGCTTCCAATGGATAGCAACAAAAATCTTTTGGGGAAAAATTGACAAACCAAAAGTATAATAGTTTGTGAAAAAAAAGGGAAAAATTGTACAAGAGATAAAAACTTTTTAAAAAAAATTGAAAGGTATTTCCATAGCATATTGAGATATAGAGAGCAAATAAAATAAATATTTTAACTAATGAATTGTAAAAAATGGGTTTTTGTAGTTTATATTCATATCATTGATTACATTGCATTGCACATCTTTCAAAGTCAAAGCATTACTTCACTTTGCATAACTAATAAGTAGATGCTGATAGATGACAAAATTTCAATTACAATATAGTTTGTACAAAGTCAACCTAAGTAGTTATGCAATTTCTTCACATTGCATAGCTAATAACTAGGAGTAGCTGCCAATTGCATTTTCTTATCATGGCATTCTATGAGACCAAATTTCTCTGAGGTATTTTTTCCAAGAGTTCCTTGCCTTGTCTATGTTACCACATTTTTCATACATGTCTACCAAAGCATCTTGTCAAATAGTTCACTGCCTTGTTACTATTGCTAAAAGCCTAAAACAAGTGATTTCAAACAAGCTATAGATGCTTCGAAAAAATATATCAAAAGCATAATAGTAAGCAATAGCATAGACAAGGCAGTGAACTATTTGAAAAAATGCATCAAATAAATGTGGTGATAGAATGCCATGACAAGCCATAGACAAGGCAGTGAACTAGTTCAAAAGATGCCTCAAATAAATGTGGTCTCACGGTGACAAAATGTCATGACAATCAAATTGCTTTTGATTGTCATGGCATTCCATCACCATGAGACCTCATTTTTTTGAGGCATTTTTTCAAAGAGTTCACTGCGTTTTCTATGCTACCACATTTTTCATACATGTCTATCAAAGCATTATATCAAATAGTTAATTGCCTTGCTGCTATGGATAAAACCCTAAAACATTGATGCAGTAGGGGAGATCCTGCAATGTCACTAAACACAATTCCAATTATTAATCACAATCCTCAAGTCATAAATCCTCATAGCTATGGATTTTCACGACACTCCATCACCATGAGACCATGTTTCTTTGAGGAATTTTTTCAAACAATTTAGTACCTTGTCTATGATACCACATTTTTCGTACATGTTTACCAAAGCATTTTATCAAATAGTTCACTGCCTTGCTACTATGGCTAAAAGCCTAAAACGGGTGGGTTTATTGAAAATCCTATTCCCATAACTCATAACACCTTTCCAATGCATAAAAATGCTTAAAATAACTTGCACATGCTAAAAAGTCCCTCACAAACTACTGCCCCAAAGGATTTCAACCATTTCCACTCTTAAACCACTGAGTTTCACCAAAACACATCAAATTGCCAACTAGGGCATCACACCAAACCAGTCAACTCACCTCCCCTACTCCAGAAACCATGAAAATATGTTCCCTACCCCTAATTATTCCATTCCACTAAGTTACAGTAGGATACAATGGGTGGAATGGCTATAAAGTCATTTTTACACACTCAACTACTTGCATTTGACAATTTTTTCCCCAAGCAAGAAATGACCACCATGGGAAAAGGCCTCCGAGATAGCGAAAATCAAGAGAGGTTATTGTAGAGGGGCCCAGCATGATCTCATAGGCTCAGATGAGAATTTTCTAAGAATCGCGATGTTTGAATACGAGCATGTTGAAGTTCACAGCCATTTTGCATTTTGGACCCTTAAGGGATTGATTCGGTTGAACATAGCTCAAAGCGATTTTACGTGTTTGGGTGCGAAAGAGGACCATTCCTAGCGTAAACGTACCCACCCAGATGTGTTGGAACAATCTGTTTGGTCACACGAGCTGCAGAATGAAAGTTGCACCACTTTGCAACTTTCAACTACTTGCATTTGACAACTTTTTCCCCAAGTGAAAATTTGCCACCACAAGAAAATGCCTCTGAGATAGCGAAAATTGAGAGAGGTTATTGTAGAGGGGCCCAACATGATATCATAGGATTAGATGAGAAGTTTCTAAGCATCACAGTGTCCGAGTAATAACATGTTGAAGTTCGCAGCCATTTTGCACTTTGGACCCTTAAGGGATCGATCCGGTTGAACGTAGCTTGGAGCGATTCTGCATGTTTGGGTGTGAAAGAGGACCATGTCTAGCATAAAAATACCTATTCGGATGCATTGGAATAGTTTTTTTGGTCACATGAGCTGCAGAATGAAAGTTGCACCACTTTGCAACTTTCAACTACTTGCATTTGACAACTTTTTCCCTAAGTGAAAATTCACCACCACAGGAAAATGCCTCCAAGATAGCGAAAACCGAGAGAGGTTATTGTAGAGGGGACAACATGATCTTGTAAGATCAGACAAGAATTTTCTAAGCATCACAGTGTCCGAGTAATAACATGCTGAAGTTTACAACCATTTTGCACTTTGGACTCTTAAGGGATCGATCCGATTGAACGTAGCTCAAAGCGATTCCGCATGTTTGGGTGTGAAAGAGGGCCATTCCTAGTGTAAAAATGCCTATTCAGACATGTTGGAATAGTTCATTTGGTCACACAAGCTGCAGAATGAAAGTTGCACCACTTTGCAACTTTCAACTATTTGCATTTGGCAACTTTTTTTACAAGTGAAAATTTGCCACCACAGGAAAATGCCTCCGAGATAGAAAAAACCGAGAAAGGTTATTGTAGAGGGGCCCAACATGATCTCGTAGGATCAGATGAGAAGTTTCTAATCATCACGGTGTCCGAGTAATAGCATGCTGAAGTTCACAGTCATTTTGCACATTGGACCCTTAAGGGATCGATCTGGTTGAATGTAGATCAGAGCGATTCTGCATGTTTGGGTGCAAAAGAGGAAAATGTATAGCGTAAAAATACCTATTTGAATGTGTTGGAATAGTTCGTTTGGTCACACAAGCTACAGAATGAAAGTTGCACCACTTTGCATTTTTCAACTACTTGCATTTGACAACTTTTTTCCCAAGTGAAAATTCGCCACCAGAAGAAAATGCCTTTGAGATAGAAAAAATCAAGAGAGGTTACTGTAGATGGGCCCAATGCGATCTTGTAGGATCAGATGAGAAGTTTCTAAGCATCACAACATCTGAGTAATAGCATGCTGAAGTTTGCAGTCATTTTGCACATTGGACACTTAAGGGATCGATCCGGTTGAATGTAGCTCAGAGCAATTCCATGTGTTTGGGTGCGAAAGAGGACCATGCCTAGCGTAAACATACCTATTCAGATGCATTGGAATAGTTCGTTTGGTCACATGAACTGCAGAATGAAAGTTGTACCACTTTGCAACTTTCAACTACTTGCATTTGACAACTTTTTCCCCAAGTGAAAATTCGCCACCCTAGGAAAATGCCTCTGAGATAGAAAAAACCGACAGAGATTATTGTAGAGGGGCCCAATGTGATCTTGTAGGTTTAGACAGAGATTTTGTAATCACCACGGTTTACGAGTAATACCTTATCAAAGATTGTTGCCCTTTGGATCCTTAAGGGATCGAGTCGATTGAACATATCTCAGAGCAATTGTGCTCTCTTTTTGGTGGAATTAGGTGGGCAGCAGACTTAAATCTATTTTATTTTTAGTTTGATTGGATTTCAAGTGATTTTGTGTATTTTAGAAGCCAAATACTGAGGGTCGGTCTGTATACCCTGTTTTAAGGGTTTTGAGTGCACTAAAATATCATATTAATCCTTCCTTCTACTGTATGCTTTTGTAACTCTATGGAAAGGCTTATTTAGGGTTATAAAATATGTGTGTAAATTTTTGTGTGCAAAGGAGGCGAATAGAGGGTTTTTAGGTGATGTCGTAGATGTCAAATGGTGCATTTTTTAGTAGAAAATGGTGGTTTAGTGCTAGGGTTTGAAGAAATCTTTTGGGGCAGCAATATCTCTTGAACTTTTAAGCTTGTGTAGACCTTTTTGAAGGTGTTTCAGGCTTTGGTTGGTTGTGGGAAGGTTTGGAGTATGGTTTTTCAATAAACCCTTGTCTACACCTCACCCTCAATATTTGATTATATGATGGTGAATAGGTTGGTCAATAGGTTGTTGTGGGTATTTTGAGCATGATTTGCCTTGAATAAGGTCAATTAAGACCATTAGGTATGTTTAAGGACGAGTTTTGGGTCTATTGATAAAAAAATGTGAAAATTTCAATCTTGCACTAGAAGTTGTCTTTGTAGCCTTTGAAGGCAAATTTGTGTATTTGTATATGAGTGTGCAAGAATGGAGTTTTGTTGATGTAATAAGGCTATTTCCAAGCCATTTGTGTTGGTTTAGTGGTCACTAGTTGTATTCATTAGGTTAGAGGAGTCTAAAGTTGAAAATTTGTAAGTTGTTTAAAGCAACAAGTTTGAAATGCAAGGGTTACTTGTTTTAAAAGTTGGTATTTAGTTAGTTGAGCAACCTATTAGGCCTACCTTGTAGTGTTACCTTTTGGATTGTTGTGACTTTACCTTTGGTCATCAAGAAGGGAGGTTTTGAGACTTTTTAGGGGCATCCATTTGTTGTCCAAATTCATTGGTTTGGACCTAGTACAAGCTTGTATGTGGTTTTTGTCTTGACTGTCCTACCGTGCAGTGCTACAAGGGTTAAGGGTAAAAGAGGCCTAAAGGCTAGAGCGATGAGAAAATGGAATTCCTTAGGTGCAAGTTACGGTGTTATGTCTTGGAGTGGTCAAGAGAAACATGTTATGGGGTAACAAATATGGTCTAAACCTCTGTCTCAGTCTGATTGGCCAAAATCCCATGTCGAGTGGCAAGGTTACCCTATTGTGAGTTTGGTGAATTGATGTCCAAGTGGGCATATTTGAGAGAAGTTGTGTCATCTCTCCTATTTGGTTGTTCCACTTTGCATCATGGGGAGTGCCTAGATACCTTGGTTCTTGTTTAGAACAGCCTCATTAGGTCCCCTTGTGGCGTTGTAGATTGGTCCATAGTAGTTGTTTTGTTGAATGTCATACCTTGAGGTCTTGGGGGTTTGAAGAGGCCTACATAAGGGGTCTAAAACCTGTGTCAATTTTCTGGTTCTTTCCTCCAACCAATTTTATTGTTGATTGTCCTAGTTGATAGGGCTACAAGGAAGTTAAGGCCTAATGATGTTTTGAAGAGTCCATGGTTGGGAAGTTGAGGTACCCTGTTGATTCAAGTGAATATTGATGTCTTAGTGGGCATATTTGAGAGAAGTTGTATCAAATCACATCTTTGTTGATCCACTCTGCATTAAGAGGTGCACATACTGATTTTTGGTGATGCCCTAGGTGGCATTTGGGGTGTTTTTACATGAAAAAGTGAGGTTGGACAACGTTGTTTTCAAGTTTTTAGCAAGTTGCTCCAAAGGAGTCTTAGGTGGAATTGAGGTATGTTAGAGATGACCTAGGTTGCATCGAATTCTATGAGGCATATGCTGCCCCTACCTTGTCAACCCTATGGATTTGGTAAGCCAGTGAGCTCACTAGCTTGCCAATTCGGTAGGATTGACAAAAGGTGCGTTTTGAGGAATTCAATGAATCTACTTTGGGGATTGTGCAAAGTTGATTTAATTATCATTGCTTGGATGTTGACAACCTCTATAGGGTCCTTGTTGAGTTTGATGCTATTTTACAAGGTTGAGTTAATTGAAAGTTGATGTCTTGCTTGGCATATTTGAGAGAAGTTGTGTCAATTTGTGTCTTGGGTTACCACCACCTCTGCATCAGTAGGGGCAATAAAATATTCCATTCTACAATTATATTAGACATTATTTCATTCTTACTCATAAATCCACATGTTTTTCCTTGAAGACAACTTTAAACGTAAACCATGAAGCATTACAACTAATTTTAAATGTAATATACATTTAATTGAGGCATATATTAAGGAATATACACATTTGCATGTATTAATTTCTTATAATTTTTGTATATAAAAAAATACACTAAGTCAATGAAAAATATTACAATAGTGATGGAAGAACATCTTGAAAATCTTCCCATTTGTCAATACTTGTATCAATACATGCAAGGAAATAATCCTCCCATTTGCAACATAGATCATGAAATATATTGTACTTGAGAAGAAACAAAAGGAGTTGCTACCCAGTTTCGTTTCTCCATTCTAGCTCAGCTGGCCCAGTTATTTGCATTCCAAAATGGTTCAAAACATGTACATCCCCTACTCCCTACGAAACACATGGGTAGTAGCATCTCTATGGTTGTGTAGTATCATAGGAATTTGGTCCACAAAAAACTTGCAAAAGCCTCTCAATCTTAGACATGGACTCACATAAAAATTATTAAAAGAGCAATAACTAAATAATGTCAGTCATACAGCTGACGAGACCTACTATCACCTTCATGCATACTAGATAAGGAGGTCGATTGGAGGTCCTACAATGGTGATATGCCCCTCCTCTACTTTATCATCTCTCGATGATCCTACATATAAATTTCAAATATATCACTAAGGGTCTTAACATAAAACATGTAGCATATAAGAATTCGATAAATCTACGAGATGGAAAAGAAAGAGAAGATTGACAACCAAAAATGCACCAGCAACCGATGTTTCTCATACCACTGAACACTTGCACCAGCAACTGATGTTCTTTTCTTATATACTTTGACAAACTTCAGTATTAACTATAGTCACAATTAGAAAATGATCAATGACAGTCGTAAATGCATATGACATCAAACACTAATGGTGAAAAAGCCTGATTACAAGGTGTTGGTCCAAAAGAGTGATCAATAACATGACTTTACAAATTCAATGTTCATACTTACAAATCAATCTAGGGAACCATATGGGCCTGCTCTACTCTTTATTGTGTCAAGTATTGCCTCATGGTCATACTCACGCACTTTCCACAAGTTCTTATTTGCAGGTCTACCCTTATATTTGATCAAATGAATATTGGTGGTGACAACAAGGTTCGAGTAGTGAAGAATTTTCCAATGCGTGTCGAAGTCCTCAAACAACTAAACTGCAACATTCTTAACTGGATAACTTTGAAGCCATGTTCCAGTAACAACCACTGAACCTATAGGATATTCTATGTTTTCTCCGTCTATAACTGGGGACTCCAATTTCTTTTTGGCCTCGATACAATGGCACAGGTAATAATCTGTACCCCCTTCATTGCCTTCATCTGCAAGCACTGCATATATGTGCCCTGCATTGATATGTTCATCTTGTTAGATGTATTTACTAAGCAACATAAGAAAAATTGTAAGTAAGATATATTACCTGGTTCTAGTAGGTCCGATACATGATCAAAGTCAATGGATGATTGCATCTCCATGATTTGTAGAGTCGTCGAGAGCTGATAAGTGTCAAGTGGGGTTAGACTTCTTACAGACCATTCGTCAACCCACTCTGTTGACTCGCAATCATTCCATGATTGAAGTGTACATGCATAACAAAAGCATGCCATCTTCCTTGTATGGATAGTCCATGTACCTACATTGGAGCTTCTAAAAGAGTGTAGCTCGCTCGATCCTGTTAGTGTACAACAATCCTCATATTTTGCAATGTTAGTATCATCTACCAAATGAAAAAATCTACGAACTAAAGAATTACCTTCACTACTTGGACCCATTGCACCATTGCACCACTGGACAATTGATCTTGCATCTGTCAACTTTACACTGTTTGTGTACGTTAACTCTTCTCATGCTAGGGCTCTTTTGATACATGCACTTGCTCCATCATGCTCCCCCTTTCCATGCTCGGCCTCTAAGAAGTTCCACATATGTTGAACACCACTGATCCTATGCATCTTGATCAACCAGTAAAACATTCTAGCGTTCTTGAATTGCAATGTACAATTATCTGACCATATGATATGCTGAGTAAATGATATGCCCCTACTAGATAGGTCAACATAGAACATATGAAAGCAACCTTGCACAAACTCTATAGAATGTGTGCAATCATCACTGATGTAAAAGTGATACTCCCTCAATACTTTCCTATTTTCCTCTATACTATCATTTGCATGAATGAATGATATATGCACAAATATAGCTACCTGCATGGAGTTGTAGTATTGTGATTGCACCTCGTTCTGTGGTTGTAGTGTGTAGTTCTCAACGAAGTCGACAATTGAAATGATATGACGAAGTGGAAATGTGTCCTTGCATAACTTGAACTGTGAGTCCAACCATTATGCTCTGTGTGTATGCATTGCATAATCATAAACCACCCGATCACAAAAAATGCCCATAAACTGATACACTGGAATCCTATCACTAACCAATTCACACTTATTTGCTTCTTTCCCATCTTTTAGACTATATGCCACTGTCGTATATTTTCCAAATTCCACAATTTTGTCTCCAATTGTGTGTGTACTAGCCATGTGTTGGCAAATTGGAAAATGTTGCATGCCACCACAATGATCACATGTGCCATCCAAACATGATTTTTTGTAAAAAAATTGACCATCCTCTCTTTCACATAAAATGGAAGACAAAAATTTCCTTGACGATTTAGGTGGAGGCATTTTGTTACATTCCTACAAAACATTGTCAGTATGCATATCTAAACATATACGTCGATAAACATCATAATGGTTAGACAACTCAATATGAACCCTACAACAAAAAGTAGTGCGTGTGTGATTTATTTTGACATAAAAAGGCTTTAGCATTTCAAAATACCTTTGACATAATTTAATTTCAGGAAACTTCTATACAAAATTAGCAAAAAATTGGGTTTGAGTGGTATCCAAATAATGCATTGGATGTGGCTCACTATTTTTACTACCAATTATCCTTCTTACAACATCTCTTTGACTAGGAGAGGTCTTTGTGTTATCCTTCCAATGATTCACAATTAAAGATCTCAAGCCTTGAGCAATTCTTGTGTCTTTCCATGGCACTCTACCCGAGAATTCCCATAACTCATTGATATTTGGATCCTCCACTCTTTCATGCCTTCATTTGGCTCTCATTAGAGATGATCTACTTATTTTCAAAGAATTACTTGCCTTTTTAAGGTTCACCTTGTTCCTTGTTTGACTGCTTAACAGTGTTGTTGTCATCACATGTCGTGTGGCACAACTATCCTTCGTGCGTGAGGTGGAACCCACGCTCTTGTATGCGCTCATCAAGTTCTTTACAATGGAATTTTCACTCGAGTCATTCAAAACTCTTAGCCCAAGAGCCTTCATGGTGGGCCTAAATTTGAGTTGCCTCATCATTTCAACAAATAGTTGGCATCTTCCACCCTCACTTAGCTTCGCAAAAAAAAAACTCCATATCCTCTATGCATATCTTTGACATGTACATTTTGGAATCTTATCAGGCATCCATTTCAAAACATTGGAATCAATATCAATCAAAAAAGTAGGTTTTCTATGCAAAACTCTAGGAGGATTTATCAAATGTAAATTTGTGTCAACATTGGGAAGGTCAACAACATCGGGGATAGATCACATACCTTCAATTAGAGGTGCAATTGATGACATATCTTAAGATTGAAATGTAAACGATGTTGTACCTCCAACTTGAGATGTCATTTATGGAGTTCCTTCAAATAGAGTTGTGTTTGTTGATGTACTTTCAAAACGCAATGTTGTTGATGGTGTGTCTTCAATTGGAAATGTGATTTCCGATGTACTTGGAAAACCACATGTTGTTGTCGATGTGTCTTCAACTGGAGATGTGCATTGAGCTTCACCTATGGTTGATGATGTGCCCCCAACTTCAATATCCGTTCCTGTCCTTCCACAAACATTCCTCATCCATGCCCTTTGTTTTTCCAATTTGACATCTCTCTTAGATTGCAAGGGAATTTTTGGTTGTATGGGCTACAATTTCTTTGCTTCAGAGCTACATTTTTTGATTCTCTTCTTGCATTTTTGACTGCAAGTTCTTCCAATGTTAGAGGCTTCGGTCGTTTCCTCGGCATGACCTTGAATGCTACATGTTCACAAACACACATAGAACAAAATTAAGTAATGCATTTTACGAAAATATTGATATAGTTGATTACATTGTATTAAATATGAAACACACCAAAGCATTTTATGAAAGAAGGCAGTGAGCTATTTGGAATTATCAAACATGTCTATGCTACACAATATTTTCATACATGATGGAGTTAGATGTCTATAGGGTTAGATATTAGAGTAGGGATTTTGAGTGTGTTTGAATAGTTGGCAAAGTAGCTAGAGGCTGATGCAGTACATGTAGGGATCCACAATGAACTTGATCAAAGATTTAGAGGAAGGCTCTTAATAGACTTACACACAACTTGATCACTTAACTTACCAAGAAACACCATTTTTGATGCAGAGAGGGGTGGAAACCATTCAATACACCAAATCAATGAGAATCAATCAGATTCCAAAGCAAAATCAGATGTTCAATTGAAAATCCCAACTTCTACCAAGCTTTCCCTTGTAGCATAGGTAACCCGGTTCAAGGGCCTTTTCACCAAGATTTTCCAAAACACTTGAAAAAATCAGGGATAATTAAGATACCCATTTGCAAGTTTTAAAACATAGGTAAACCCCAACATCAACTCCTTTTGACCAACATTGACTTCCAATAGACCCACCTTGGAAAAGGCTATTCAATTGGCCTAATTTACAAAGAGAGTACCTTTTAAACACTACATATTCACTCAAACTCCTCAAACAATAGTATTTTATGTGTCAAAACCTCTAATTTCTTTATTTGTTTCTAAGTCCAAGACCTCTAGACCCCTAATACACCAAACCCTCAATTTCAAGCGAAATACTTGGGGTTTTAATGAAACTCCTATCTCCCGGACCTGCCAGACCCATACAAAGCACCAAAAACACTTACCAAACCCTGCACATGGTGAATAATACATTACATGGATAGTCCTTCCCACATTTTGTCAAAACACCACTTGAAGCCCTAATTTTCACCATGAAAAGACCCTGCTACAGTCCTTGAACATCATCCCAAACTCCAAAACTTGACCCCACAACATTCTAAATAGGTTAGGCATGTATTTTAAAAGTTAGAGGACCCATTCCACAAGTTACAGTAGGTAGAAAAAGTGTAATGGGTCGAATTACATAATGAAACCCTTCAATCCAAGAACACTGTGAAAGTAGGTAGTAGCAGTAAAAACAATATAAATTTCACTATACAAAGAGTTAGAACTTCTAAATAGGTTAAAATGAAAGCTCATTCATTAATCTACAACATCCAACCAATTTCATATCATCTTAGAGTTTGTACTGGCCGTACAACAACAAGAAGAGTTTCTAGAAAATGACGTTCTTCTTGATAAAAAAAATGGGTACAAATCAGCCAACAACCTCTCCTTCGAGGAATTGAAGGTTATTATACATATTTTGATTTCATTCCAACTCCCTCCAACTCTGCAACTTTTGCATCTTTTAGCAACTTTTCTGACCACATTTAGCCAAATTGCAAGCTATGACACAACTGAACTCCCTTAGCTCCAAATACATTATAAAATGGTCTAATTGACCTTACTAAACACAATATACTCAAAATTAACTAAAATCCTAGCATTTAACCATGCTCACTAAAGATGACCTTTTTGAATTTTTTTTTTGGAAAAAAATGAGCTTACAAGGTGCTCCTGCACTAGAGGCCTGAAACGTTGATTTTGAATAAACCCTCCTTGTTTCAAGAATAGAAAGGCCTAAAGCAAGGGTTTAGTGTTTAGATGCATTAGAGAGGGTTCCAGTGACTAAGATATGAACAATTTTCTTTGTTGTGAATGCTACAAGGAAGTGAATGTGAATTGGTCAATTCAACATTGAATTGAGGTTTTTGAGATTGAAGATTGTTTGAAACTGATCTAATTATGATTGTTGAAGGTTTTGTCTCCCTGCTCTGCATCAAAAACCTAGGGTGTAAGTTGTTTCCACCTAAATGAAAACTAGAGAATCTTGTGTTTATTGTTCTCAAAACCAAACTTTTGATTGTCGATAAAGTCATGAAGAATATGAATTCAAAGAAGGGTTTGTGATGTTGTATCTTATAATTATTCACTATTTCTTGGGCAATGAGGTAACTTAGAAAGATAATAAGCATTCTCAATTGCACAAAATTTCCCATTTTTTTATTTATTAGAAAGGTAAATGGTATGAATGAATGGAAACTTGCATTAACAAACATGTCAACTCACTTGAATTTATCTAAGCACATGTGATGAAGGTGAATTTTTTATGGAGCAAAAAAATTAATGGACACTTACATTAACATTGATGAAAGCTATTAGGATTTCCAAATTAGTTGAAAATAAAAGTTTTCCAAATTAGATGAAAATAAAATGAAATAGAGTGAATTCCACTAGCCATGCTGGAAATGAACTACTGTAAGCAATGCAAATAGAATTCATAAGTAAATTTATGTTAAGTAAATGTTATGTTTTTCATTTTTTTGTTCTTCAAACTCATAAAAATTGAACTTTTTTATGCAAATCCCATCTAATTCAATGTTGAATTCTATGTCCAATTGTTATGATTAATAAAATCATTAAAGAAATTCAGTTTATATTGTCAAAAACAAACAAATATACTAAATATAAACATTTCAATATTACCAAAATGAATATATTACCTCAGATAATGTAAAATGATGTAGAAACTTCAAAATGTCTTCTTCTATGTTGTTTTCCATGCAAATTGGTGGTAAAAAGGTGATGGATCAAGCATAGATTGGTACAATATGAAGTCAACTACATAAAAAAAAAAGGTGTTTCTGACTCGGATAAAGCACTAAATTAGACAAATACAGGAGAATGTGGGCCTGAATCATGGGGTCAACCCTTATTTTACCATTTCAAGGTAAAACACATTTGGCACTCGCCAAATATGTTGTTTTGAAAAGGAGAGACTTGAGAGAGAGGGAGAGAGACAAAGTGGTAGAGAGATAGAGGGAATGAGAGAGACAGGGAGTGGGAGAGAGAGAGAGAGAGGGGGGTTAGGAGGGAGAGACTTGAGAGAAAGAGAGGGGGTGGGAGGGAGAAACCTAAGAGAGAGAGAGAGGGAGAGAGGGTGGGAGGGAGACACTTGAGAGAGAAGGAGAGGGATTCAAAGTGGGAGAGAGGGGGTGGAAAAGAGAGACCTAAGAGAGTAGGGTGGGAGGTAAGTGAGGCCTAACAGAGAGGGATTGTGAGAGAGGGCATTGGAGTGACACATATTAGTCTAGGTAGCATGGGAGGTAGTGAGACCCGAGAGAGAGAGAGACTTGAGAGGGAAAAAATTTATTCAGTTATGGTGGGGGGGAAGACCTAATAGAGGGAGTGGGAGAGAGAGGGAGTGGGAACCTTAAATTGTAAACCCTATACCATTAACCCTTAACCCTTAAACCCTAATCCCTTAACCCCCATACCCTCTTAATCCCTTAAACCTCAACCCTTAAACCCTAATCCCTCAACCCCTCTACAATCTTAATCCCTCAACCCTCAACCCTTAAACCCTAATCCCTCAACCCTTAACTATCAACCCTTAAACCCTAATACCTCAACCCCTATACCCTCTTAATCACTCAACCCCTCTACTCTCTACCCTTAAACCCTAATCCCTTAACCCCTATACCCTCTTAATACCTCAAACCTCAACCCTTAACCCTTAAACCCTAATCCCTCAAACCCCATACAATTTTAATCCCTCAAACCTTAACCCTCAACCCTTAAACCCTAATCCCTCAACCCCTATACCCTCTTAATCCCTCAACCCCTCTACCCTCTACACTTAAACCCTAATACCTCAACCCCTATACCCTCTTAATCACTCAACCCCTATACTCTCAACCTTTAAACCCTAATCCCTAAACCCCTATACCCTCTTAATCCCTCAACCCTCAACCCTTAACCCTTAAACCCTAATCCCTCAACCCCTCTACAATCTTAATCCCTCAACCCTTAACCCTCACCCCTTAAACCCTAATCCCTCAACCCTTATACCCTCTTAATCCCTCAACCCTCAACCCTTAACCCTTAAACCCTAATCCCTCAACCCCCATACCCTCTTAGTCCCTCAACCCTCAACCCTTAAATCCTAATCCCTAAACTCCTATACCCTCTTAATGCCTCAACCCCTCTACCCTCCACCCTTAAACCCTAATCCCTCAACCCCTATACCATTTTAATCACTCAACCCCTCTACTCTCTACCCTTAAACCATAATCCCTCAACCCCTAAACCCTCTTAATTCCTCAACCCTCAACTCTTAACCCTTAAACCCTAATCCCTCAACCCCATACCCTCTTAATCCCCAACCTCAACCCTTAAACTTAATCTCAACCCCTATATAAATTCTTTTATCCTCAACCCCTCAACCCTCAACCCTTAAACCCTAATCCCTCAACCTCTCTACAATCTTAATCCCTCAACCCCTATACCCTCTTAATCCCTCAACCCTCAAACCTTAACCCTTAAACCCTAATCCCTCAACCCCCATACCCTCTTAATCCCTTATCCCTCAACCCTCAACCCTTAAACCCTAATCCCTCAACCCCTATACCCTCTTAATCCCTCAACCCTCAACCCTTAACCCTTAAACCCTGATCCATCAATCCCCACACCCTCTTAATCCCTCAATCCTCAACCCTTAAACCCTAATCCCTCAACCCCTATACCCTCTTAATCCCTCAACCCTCACCCCTTAACCCTTAAACCCTAATCCCTCAACCCCCATACCCTCTTAATCCCTCAACCCTCAACCCTTAAACCATAATCCCTCAACCCTTATACCCTCTTAATTCCTCAACCTTTCTACCTACCCTTGAACCCTAATCCATCAACCCCTATACCCTCTTAATCACTCAATCCCTCTACTCTCTACCCTTAAACCCTAATCCCTCAACCCCTATACCCTCTTAATCCCTCAACCCTCAACCCTTAACCCTTA